>MU184904.1:104081-128914 GCA_016904865.1 Pissodes strobi
AGAGTTGGTGAAAGTATTGCGCCCTGAGGCACGCCCGCGTTGATGGTGAATGTGTCCGAGTTGTGTCCATCAACTGCAACGTGCAGAGATCGGTTTTTGCAGTGCGTTAATTGCGTAATAAAGTATTGTGCATATGGGCTTCTTCAGTTTTTTTGATAAATATTTAAGTATATATCTTCAACCTCCTAACATTTCGTGGGGGTTTATGCCTTGTAGGTACTCATAGAAAAACTTGTCAAAAACTGATTCCAGTGGTATCGACTGAATATGTCATAAATTCTCTTTTTTCAATTTCGGTTTTAATATATTTTAATGGCAATTAAATTACAAGTGTAGCAAAATAATTATAAAAACTTTATTGGTGATTTGAGCTAATTATCGAATATTAAAAATGTCAAATGAATTGCGAGACCTGTAAGCTACCTATTTATTCAATTCTAATTTTGTTATTTAGGGAGTCAACTTTTTCTAGTTTGTTTCGGTAAACTCTTTCCTTCATATATCCCCATAGAAAGGGCGATGAGTCCGGAGGTCTTGGTGGCCATTCAATTGTGCTTCGTCGACCAATCCAGCACTTTGAGAACATTTCATATAAATATCCTAGGTTACCACCAGAATGTGGAGGAGCGCCAGAATGTGGAGGAGCGCCATCATGTTGAAATTATAGCCTGTTATAGGGAATTTCTGGATCTAATCCATTGGGAAGAAAAACAGCTATTGCAGCTATTGACACCTTATACCAGAATCTACGAGGTGTAGCAAAAAAAATTAATTCGAAAATTGTTTGGATTTACTTAGATTTTTAAAATATTTTTATATATACAGGGTGTTCGTATTTTTGTGGACAAGTATCAACTTCCTTATATTAAATAGAATACTCCGTATATTAAGGCATTTTTGAATTCCTCAGAAAATTCTAGTTATATTTTATATATAACATCCTATACCTAAGTCTAACCGTTTCTGACATTTTTCGAATAGTATGTCAAAAATGTCGTTTGCAGGTCTAAATATAACTATCAATTTCTCCTATTGAAAGCCTTTATTATTTAATTGGGGTTGGTTTTCTCGTAGAGGGGGATCTACTTTAGTAGTCTGTGTTGGCATTTTTATAATAAATAAATACAGGGTGATCAAAAACTAATATTAAAAATTTAAATGAAAAAATCACTGAATATAATAATTTAATTAATGTAGATATTAAAATAAAGTCAGCAGGAAATAAAAGTCAACACATCAGAAGATGTAATATTTGAATGCATATATTTATTTTTTTAATAAAGTCGCTAACGATTTTGAAGTTTTGTTTCAGACGTACCAGCTAGAAAATTAATTAGCACCATGAAACACGATTTTTTTTATTAATGTTAAAAAGGAAATGATTTTAATCAAAACAAACCTAATACCGGATTGTAATGTATGCAATACCTGGCTCCAGGTGTGCAGTTCGTGAGCACCACCAGTTCTGCCAGCTAAACTGGAAAACTCCACGGGTAACACCAGTGTGGGGTTGTTAGACACGTTTTATTAAACAAGGAAACATAATCTTAATTTAGATCTATTAGCTTTTAGGTTTTTTTTGTAACATTAAAACAGCAACAATCTTATAGGGAAACTTTAAAAAAATAAAGGAATGTCTACAAAAAACTATTGAGTAATTAATGATGATTGTACAATATGATGATGGTACTGAGGCCAATTCTGTTGGTAAACTCGGTACTGTGCGCCTTACTCCTAAACACTCTAAGTACTACTATCCGAAGTAATCACTTTGGTTTACTTAAGATTAATATAGGTATGTAAATCCAAATGCATCAATAATGAATGCAGTAATAATAATAGTATCAGTTAATAAAGAAAACCACAATAACTAAATCAATCGGCCGGAAAATAAATGAATTAATAAAATTAATGAAAGTTACCTTAAAGCTCGGCCAACAATGCTAGATTTATATTAAAATACTTTGAACGATTATATCAATCGCCCGAAAAACAAAAGAATTAATAAAGTTAAGAAAGCTATCTTAAAGCTCGATCAACAATGCTAAATTCATAATAATAAAAAAATATTGAAACGATACCACGTTAGATCCGAAGCTCTGCTGTTGAAAAGGCTGCAAGCTCAGCAGTTGAGGTAAACGTCACCTGCTCGAGAATGAGAGTCCTCCGCCCAAAAGGTGAAAGGGAGCGCAAAAGTGAAACCCTGTAATGAAACCTTGTAATGGCTTCTGGCCCTTGTAGTAAAACCCTGTAATAACCTAATACTAATTAGAGTAAGCCCTTTACTTCAATAAAGAAATTATAGCCCCCCTTGCATATATGTTTTTTTATAAAACAAATCACCCCAAAAATTATCAATGGATTTTCAGTAACCATCAGCAAATAAAAGAAATACAAAAGGTGCAAATAACTTGAAAATAAACAAAAATAGGTATAAACCACCCGTAAATAATATAAACTTCCCCATATGATCAAAACTATAGTTACATTAAGAAAAAAGTTTAAATATGATAAAAAGAAGAAGTTAAAAAATCCGATAGAATGCAATGCAACTGGTGATCGATGTAAAAAGATTAACGCAGATATCAATCAAGCTGCCTATCCACTCAATGGATGTTGGCGACTACACGTTGGAATTGATTTCTGTCTCTTGCCACGCTGACAAGCTCTTCTATCGTCCTTAGCCCGGTCCACCATCTAATGTTTCTTGTCCATGATATGTGTTTTCTCCCAATTCCCCTTCTACCTTCTATCTTTCCCTCCAGAATCAGTTGTAGCAACTGGTATCTGTCGTGTCTGAAGATGTGACCAAGGTAAGCCGTTTTTCTTCGTTTAATACTTCTAAACAATTCTCTGTTCTTATGAACTCTTCTCAATATTTCTTCATTTGTTACCTTGTCGGTCCAAGGTACTCTCAGTAGGCGTGGGTAAGTCCACATCTCGAAAGCATCCACTTTATTGATCATGTTTGCCTTCATAGTCCACGATTTCACTACATACAGAAGTACCGACCAGACATAGCCTTTTGCATATGTACGTCTTGATTTTTAAGAATTTTTTTATATTTCATGAATGCCGTACGAGCCATCTCAATTCTGTATCTAATAACTTTCTCCGAATTCCAGTCCGTGTGTAGCCAGCTTCCCAAATATTTTTTTTATAGTGTGCTACTCTTTCTATATTTTGAATATTTATGTGAATCATTGCAGCATTTACATATAATTGGTTTTTCCTGCTGATTATCATAAATTTGGTCTTCTTGTCGTTTATGTTTATCCCGTATTTGTTGCTACTATTATTTAGACTGGTGCACATCTGTTGGAGTTCTTCAACATCATTAGCAACAAGAACAGTGCCATCTGCATATCGGATGTTTCAGATTGGCATTCCACATGCTTTCACTCACATTTCTTGGTCTTCAAAAGTTTCCGTAAATATGATCTCGGAGTATAGATTAAAAAGGAGAGCGAATAAGACGCATCCTTGTCTAACTCCTCTACGAACTTCAATATCTTCAGTAGTAATATCTTGCGTTTTAATACTTGCTGATTGCCACCAGTATGAGTTTTGAATGTTGAACGCGGTCGAATTCTTTCTCGTAGCCTACGAAGCATAGAAATATGTCCTTGTTAACGTCTCAAGTTTTGTATCAGGGCTTGAAGTCCGAAAAGCGCCTCACGTGTTCCCATACCCGATTTGATGCCAAACTGATTGGGGCTGATATATCTCTCACGCTTGTGTTTTATTCTTATGCGTATTATTTTGAGAAATATTTTTAAGGAATGGCTCATCAGGCTTATTACTCTATGGTCTTTGAATTTTCGGGCGTTATTTCTCTTGGGTAGACATATGAAATTGGACTTTAACCAGCTTCGGGAGAAGTGTCCGGTATCGTAGATGTGATTAAAGCCTTTATGTAATACGGTGATGTTTTCCTCAATCAGTTTCAAGACCTCCGCCGGTATTCCGTCTGGTCCTGTGGTTTTCTGATCTTTTGCTTCCATTAAAGCTATTCCTTATTTCTTCCTTTACTATTGGTGATCCGGATAAAGGTGTGTTTAATTGGATATCTGTTAGTTCCTCACGAGAGTCATCAGCGAATAGATCTGTAATGTACTCTTCCCGTAGTCATTTCCTATCCTTTTCCTCCATTATGAACTTGTCTGTGTCATCTGTAAGTATTATTGGAGGTCGTTTTTTATATACGCCGGAGGCTTCCTTTATTTTTCTGTGCTCCTTCTGAGTATTATGGGTCTGCTGTAGGTATTCAATACTCTCGCATTCCTCCTCCAACCATTTTCTTTTGGCCTTTCTAATTTCCGATCTTATCAGTGAGTTCAATCTTTTATATTCGCCGTCATCATTATTCTTGTGTTGTCTACGTTCGTCCATCAACTGTAAAATTTCGTCGGTCATCCATTTCCTTTTGCTACGTCTCTTCTGATATCCCAACCTCTCGGTCGCGACCCTTTTTATCGAATTTTCAACCGTTTCCCACAATTCCAGTGGTTGCTGTTCCATCTTATTGCTCTTTCATTCCATTTCCTTGTTCAATTCGCTTCTGAGATCCGAGCTGACATTCTTCTTTTGTAGTCTGGAGGTGTCCAGTTTTTTAGGTTGATTTCGGTTGATCTTCTCTAAGGCTATCTTCAGTTTCAGGCTAGGATAAAGTCAATCTGGTTACTTTTCAGGACTGTCTGGTGGTGCCCTTCATGTGTACAGTCTTCTTGGAGGCAAGGAGAACCATGTGCTCGTGATTTTAAACTGTTCTTTCTGGCAGAATTGTACTAGTATGTCTCCTCTGATATTTCTTTCTCCTAGGTCCCAGGGGCCAGCTATTCCTGATGATGTTCAGATCATGAGGTTTGATATATTTTAGTAGTCATTTGATGTCCTCATAGAAGGATTCTATTTCCTTTCGGGTTTGTCTAGGGTGGGAGCATATTCTTGGATGATGTTTATGTTTATTGGTCTTGCTTCGACTTTTAACAACATCGCCCTGTCACTGTACGGTATAAAGCATGTTACATACACTCTTACTTTTACTTATATTTGTATCCACGATAATGCCAATCCCGTGTGTATGATGTTTATCTTGGTTGCCTGAGTAGTAAAAAGTCGCTCCATCGATATTACACTGTCCCGAGTCTGGCCATCTGGTTCCACATACTCCCAACATTGTCAGATTCAGTCTTAGCATTTCCCTGACGGTATTCGTCAGTTTTGCAGCCTCATAGAGGCTCTGTTCATTCCATGATCTAATGTTTAGATGATTTATGACTCCGGGGATCCTTAGCACTCTCTATTTGCCGGAGACTGAGGGCCATTCCTTTTTAACTCTTTCCATGTAGTTTTTTTGGGAAAATTACTTCAGTGGTTTCCCGTTGCCTTTTGAAGGGTTTCCAGTTTTTTTTCTAAAACTCGACCGTCCCTAACATGGAGTCAGACGTCGTTTGAAGCCGCTTCTCAACTGAAGAACAGACGCTTCGCTAGTTTTGGTCCGCCCTGGGTATTTCATTTTTCCGATACCACCCATAGCTGGTAGGCATTCCCCTATCTGCTACCTGGGGAGGCGCCCGACGGGGGACTAGCAACCCCACACGGGGTTTCTAGTCCCCTATCGGGGGACGTACCTCCGTCCTCCGATTGGGGACTAGAAGCAATTAAATCATTAAATTAGACAAAAAAACTTTAGCAATATTTACTCTTGAGTTGGAGGGCTGCCTGGAGAATCAACTGTCTCGGTTTTATAAGGTGAGCTCGGAAAGCATCTAGACTAGAAATAATGGGAAATAACCTTTAGCGTCCTGGCGACCATGTGCCAGCAGGCAGTAAAAAAATAATTCCAGAAAAATCTTACCTTGTGCAGTATTAAAATCTTGATAAATCGGTCGTCTCAAAACACAAACTAGGGACTCAACCCGATATCCCCTAGAAGTGTAGTATAAAACGCGATACTAAAAGCTGAATCACCTACAACTACACTTCAGCAAAACACTGACTCTCTTCCTAGTAGGAATTTCTAGAAGAACGAGATCATCGGATTCAATCAATTTGCATTTACAACTTCCAAGGAATTTATAGGGAAAAAACGTCAGTGAAGGAAAAAAAAGTGCCAAGAGCGCCTATCGAAATGAAGAAATAGCCGATACGAGAAATACTTCTAAGATAATAATCGAGAACTAACGCATGTGGAAGCAAAAACTAATGAGCTAAAATTAAATTTTTCAATAAATAATAGGAAATGTTCCTAAACGAAATCATAAATCCTTACAAATCCGAATCGACAGCAACAATTATGGAAAAATAGCCCATTACTAATATTCAAGGCTACCAATCGAATATTACAAAACTGATATCATGCCACTTGAAATGATAGGTATAAAGTAGAAATCCCAAATCTCAAAGTCCACAACTGTCGGTAAGAAGTTGGAACTACAAAATAACCTCAAAATCCACTTAAACATAAGAAAGGAAAACAAACATTGACGCTTGGGAGAAAACTAAAGATAAAATAAGGGAAAACCACGGGGAAATATGTGAGGGATACGCCCAAAATCCCTAGAGCACTATGAGAAGAAACAACAATGAGCAGTCTATGCAGAAATCATCAAGTCTTAGAAAAAAATAAGCAGCAAGTACTAGTTTTTACTATTGAAGAGAAAGAAAAATTTAATAACTAACAATTATTCTTGAATCAATCGGTAAATAATAAAGCAGCGGCATTATCTCAAAGCAAATCAGTGGCCCCAACAAGTTAAAGTCATATCCGCCTGAGATTAGTGAAATATTCAAACCGAAAGTAGTATATGAATTTGACCGATCTAACGAGGATCAAAGGCGCATTATTAACTCAGATCTTAAATACAGAACTGCAAGGAAACATAATTATTGTAATATAACTAAGCAAAGTTAAACTAATAACACAATATCTTATTTTCGTTGTTTGATAAACCTAAGTGAGCCAATTGATTAGCCACTAAAATAAGGACAGTCACAAAGTGGGGGAGGACAACATAAGAAAAAGGATGATCAGAATAGCCACTTACAGCCACAACAGTATTATAAAAGCTGATACGTATAATATAATAAAATAAATTCATATTAATAAATGCTGCAATGGGAATTCCACTAAACTTATTACCACCAAATCAAATAAATGAATTTATAATTAATTAACCGAAGAGGTTAATACTCAATAATTCTTACCACAAAATATTGAATCTTTTGTTGCTAAATGCAGCATATAAAATAAAATTTATAGGCTTATAGTGGCAAAATCAGACTGTTACAACCACTCCTGTAAAAATAAATAATATAGGAAGCAATTGTCTCAGTTTTGATAGGCATTTGTGTATCCAATGTTATAAGGAAGCTCAAATGATAATTTTCGATGCGGAAGCTTCTGATTAGTATCATGTTACCTTAAAAGAAATTTTCATTGCATTCACAAGCAATAGATACCTAAATCCTAAATTCAAATCTGCAATAAATTTCAGAAAGACTGCATTTAATTTTATATTCATCCAACAAGCCTAGCATAAATAAAATAAAAAATATCAAAGAAAATTAAAATGTTACATCTATGTTTAGTTATGTCCTTTTCATCCTGTAAGATCTCATTCGACTGGTAAGTTATAAATAATCTTAACTAGCAAGCTTACTAAAAACCATACTTACTATGTTACCAGCTTTATAGTACCTACAACCGATCAAAATCGATAACAACTTGAGATATAGGTAAATGGAAAGTTATTATTTAATATTCATATTTATACTTGGGGATATCAATGATCAATTCGCCGTCCGAATAAAAAAACGTTGAAGCTTTTAATTGACATTATTGTATCGCTGCCGGATCCATTGATGGCAAATTTGTTGTTGCCAACGTTTCCGTCGAAACCTGATGTGCTAACCTCCTACTTTCCTTGATTAAATTTTAGCATGAAGTAAATCCTTGTTTATTCACATTAATCATAAACAACATTTGTAGTATTAGTGCATACCAATTTATAATAATTTAACAAATGTAATGTTGATTAGAATCGTGTTTAAGCAATTATATAATATATTAAAACAAAGTCAGCAGGAAATAAAAGCCAACAAATGAGAGGACGTAATACGCGATTTTAAGGTTCGATATAGGAGAAGAATGGAATATAAAAAGTAAAGAGGATAGTGAGAATTTGTAAAGTTATTATTTTCATATTCCTATTAACTTAGCATCACTCCAGCAAGGAAAAGCCAATGGTAGGGGAAAGTGGTCCAAAATAATCCCTGCGAGCATAATGAGCGTTATAAGATCCTTTACACAAATAGAGCACTATATAAAATTCGGCCTCTCCTATTGGTCGATCCGCTTGGCCCTCCGCTCGCTTTGCTCGCTACGGGGGCTCAAGAAAAGAAAACTTACCAGGTGCTAACTCAAACTAACCCAAGACATACCCAAAATCAAGAAAAAAACTGTTTAGAAACATAATCTTAAAAAAAAGCAACGGGGTTTGAACCCGGGCCGTCCAGGTGAGACCCAGCTATTTAAACCTCGACACCACGAGAGCTATTGACAGAAATTAATTGCATCATGAGGACATATTGTAATACGAGATGGCTCGACCAGGAGAGGTCGATTTTTACATAGTGCACTATTTGTGTAAAGGATCTTAAAATGCGCATAATGTTCCCCCCCTTTTATTTTTAATAACAATACTGCCCTCTGTGGTTCGAGTGGGCAACTACGATCAGTCGAGCCGCCATCTCTAGTTGACCACTGAAAGCGAACGAGGTTACATCATTTTATGGATAGATAAACCATCTCTAAACTGGTGGTTATAAACACCGGGGCAACTACATGCCAAACAGTTCATAAAACACGGCTCCCCAAAATTCACGGCAGATTTGCTTAAGAAGAGTCGCAAGACGATAAGAATATTAGTGGGTCAGCTGTAGAATAAACAAACACATGGAAAAGATCGGCCTGGCAGATAATAGTCGCTGCAGGTTCTGTCAGGAGGAGGACTCCAAACCATGTGGGGTGCGAGTGTGAGGCTCTCTGCAGACTCAGGTATGTAAGGCTGGGAGTGACCTAACCCGGACCTGCAAGGTACATGGAGGAGACGGTACTCCATTTGTGGAGTTTGATTAGGAAGACCAGACTGGATGGAGTCCTCTAAGCATGGTTGGGAGTGCTACAATGGTGCAGTGAGGTTGTGGTTTGACCAGTTTCTTTCCTTTCAAAAGAGTGTCCTGCACTATCCATGGCCATCTTTCGCACACAAAAAATTTAAGTGCCATCGAAAATGCCAGAAGTGATTTGGTGACCATTTTATATCTCCCGTTAGACGTGAGTTTTATGTACCCGCTCAATCACTATCACGATAAAGCATTGGAAAAATGGCTTACTAATCACCCGGGAAGAGTTGTAACAGTTTTTCAAATCTTCAGCGAGCCCTACACGCAGGCCTGCACACCACTTAACGCAATTAACGGATTCAAGAAGACTGGATTTTTTCCGTACGGCCCCGATGTCTTCACTGACATTGATTTCGCAACTGCTAAAAAGACTGAGCAAAACGAACCTCAAAATGAAGAAGTGAATGATGAAAATAATGTGGTCGATGCGCAGAATGATGAGGCAAATAAAAAAAGTAGTGAAAGCACCGAGTAAAATGATGCCTTACCAACAACTGTTACGTAACCCTTACTTTCGGTTAAAGAATCCTCGACATCGAGAGCGTCAAGTGGTTTTAACATTCTGTCAAATAATATTCATCCTCTCTCTAAAATGACACTAGAACAACGTAGCTCAAAGCCAAGGAAATCCGGAGGCACAATACTTTTGACAAGCACTCCGTATAAAGATCAATTGTTAGAGGGACAACACAAGAAGGAAAAGCAGGTCGTAAAACAAGCTTCAAGGAACAGGGATAAATTGACAGGAAAAAAGTTTCAAAAGGAAAAAATAAAAAGGAAGTGTGACAACATATAAAAATAACAAAAGAAGAAAACATGATAAAAATGAGGAGAAATCCGAAGTGGAAGACGATACAGAATGTTTTATTTGTACCGAAACGTTTCTATAGTCTCATTCAGGAGAAGGGTGGGTTCAGTGCTCAATGTGCTATCATTGAGCACAAGATAAGTGTGTGGGAATCGACGAAAATGACTGTGATCCTTATTGATGTGACTGTTGTATTGACAATGTCAATGTGAAGAAAGTGCCTAAACATTTAGTAGATTAAATTCAGATTTTTAGTGTCATCGTTTTTTGATATTTTTTAGCTGTTTGATTACACGGCAATTCAAGTTTATTTTTTGTTAAATGTCATTTGGTTTAGCCGAATAAAGTAGTTTTGGTTGTCGTTAATTGGTTGTTTTATTACGAACCTCTAGAACAGGTACCATTTTGCGTTACCTTAGGGATCATTTTGCCTTAATTTAGGGGATCATCTTACCCAACTTATCAGGGTAAAAGGATCCTTATGCAAACATCTACATTACCGCCCCCAACAAATTGCTTACTTGTTATATCAGAAAATTGGTAAGGCAATACAAACATAATTATATTTCACCTTCTTCTCTTCTATATTTTACTTTTTACAGGCATTAGGGGGTCATTTTGGGCCACTCCCCTTGTTTAGTAGCAACTGTCGCAGTCATGAGTGGCGTTTGGGTATCGAGTGTTACGGGGAGTTTAAATGACAAGTTTCAATACATAAGCATCTGATTAGAACCATGTTACTTCAAAACAGTTTTTAATAATTGAATAAATGGAGAGTTGAATAGAATCGTGTTCAAGCTAATATAGACATTAAAACAAAGCCAGCAGGAAATAAAAGTCAACATATCAGAGGACGTAATATTTCAACAATTATAATATAAAGCCTTTAACGATTTAAAGGTTCGATAAACCCCTCGCATATATAATAACGTTTCAGACGTATATCTTTCAGAATTGAATATAAAAAGCATAGTAGACCATAGAAACTAGACAGGAGAGCGGATATTTGTAATATGCGTTTTTTTTATATCACCCTGCACAGACCAATCATTTTGGCAGCAATTGTCTCAGTTTTGATAGGCAATTGTGTATTCAAATTTCGATGCGGAAGGGTCTGATAAGGATCAAGTTACTTCAAAAGAAATTTTTATGACACCACTAAATCCTAATTCCAATCTGAAATGAATATCTCATAAGGGTTCGTTCCCTTTATAAAACCATGCAGTTTTCACTTTTTCAGCCGAATTTTTAGCCCTAGAGGAAACACAGTTTCACTATTGGGCTTAAAATGAATTTTGTTCTGTCACACATCTAAAAACTAGGTACCGCTAGAAATTACGATTGATTACAAAATTGCATTTTGGTAAGAATATGGCCAAGTAGGTATACCAGTGAAAATAAATTTGGATAAGGTACCTATTTGGAAGGCTTGAGTTACAAATAGGCACCTATATTCTGCCGATTTTTAAGGATTTTGAGATTTTTAGTATCATTCCTGCCTGCCTTGCAACACAGTTTTTGTTTAAAAACGCCTAGAAATACTTGCAATTACGCCGCCAGTTACTTATAACCCGTAGTATCAACAACGTCCTACCTACATAATTACTCATTCCTAATACAACAGAAG
The DNA here is from genome assembly GCA_016904865.1 of Pissodes strobi. Taxonomy (NCBI): domain Eukaryota; kingdom Metazoa; phylum Arthropoda; class Insecta; order Coleoptera; family Curculionidae; genus Pissodes; species Pissodes strobi. Next base: position 115,706 of record MU184904.1, read on the forward strand.
TATTTTTAGAGTTATAGGTATTGCTCGAATTACAATTGTCAGTGAGTGTAATAAAACATCAAGGTTTGCAAATTCAGAACCTAGTAATCTGTTTTCTATTTTACGTAGTTAGTTAATTTGATCCATATTCGTGCAGAATAAATCATGATTTAATTCTTTGATCATGGGCAAACGTACCCACAAGTAGTGATCAAGATAACTCTATAAATGAAAATAGGTACCTCAATTATTTTTGAAATTAGAAAATTGTTTGATTTCATCTGCTTTTGTTTTAATGTATACATGGTGTTTCAAATACTACGCATTTAACCCATCTGAATTGCCTCGGTACTCTTACCTTGCTATGTAAATGATACAAAATCCAGTAGTGCGATGTCTTCCCTTTTGCTGGTCGATACTCTATTACCTTACTTTCGATTGCAATCCACCAATATGATGAATGCAGTTCCGAGTTGTTCGAAGCGATCACTCCGTTTGGACCGCCCTCTTGTTGGAGGTCGTACGTATTCTTTTTTGGGAAGGACGTGTATCTTGGCCTTCTCGTCTGCACACTCGAAGCGTGCAGGGGGATAAAAATGGACAGTTTTGAAATTTGAAATTATGGTTGATATTTTCGGCCACCAGGTCTAATTACCGCCTGATTTGGTCGTGAGATAAATTGGCTGCCGTATGCATTTTCTCGTATTGTCTAATAAAGGTATTTTACTGATAGCGTAGTTATCCTTCCTATAGAAAAATGTGACCTTCCGTGAGACAAGATACCTTCCGTGGGACAGAATTTCTTCATATGAGGCTGCATGTCTTTCAGCGGCCTGTTCTATACTTACCGTCATGGACTGTAGATAGATGATGACCTATTATCTACATATTATTTTCCTTATCGTGTCTGATACTGTCTTGAATATTGAATACCTAGCCATTAGAACCGTAATCAGTGGACTTAACTTTTTTGCACTGTCTACGTTTACCTTAATTGCGATATTCTTACTATAAGCCACACAATTACTTACCGTATATATTTGTTTTATTAACTTACCGTTAAACGACTGTAGGTCGTCTGCTTTCTTATATCGTATCTATTATCGTTACTTATCGTTTTGTTTTATCAACTTACCATTAAACGACTGGAGATCGTCTGCTTTCTTATATCGTAACTATTACCATTAAACGACTGTAGGTCGTCTGCTATCTTATATTGTATCTATTACTATCACTTATCGTTTTTGCTTATTGAACTAACCGATAAACAGCTTTAGGTCATCTATTATCGTGTATTATATTTATTCTTGTTTCTTATCATGTCTGCTTTAGAGATACTTATTTTCTTCATTATCATATCTGATATTATCTCGCGTAGAGAATTTATTTTGCTAATGTTATGATAGTTATTTGATTTATTATTGTATAGCGCCTATCTACTTGAATCATCCGCTTTTACTGTGATTGGCTGTTTACTTAATTGCAATTTGCAAATTTGACTTGTCGCCTTAATACAGGTCCCCAAAAATTACCTCCCTTCGTGTTTACCTGTAGATACTTACCGGCTATATACCATGGGATTAATTTATAATAATTTTAGCCTAGTGAAATAGTTCCAATGTATGGGGTTTCCTGAATGACTGCGTTTAGTCAGAACTTTAAGAATTCAGCATTTAGTTAGAACTATTACAAAAAAATTGGGCAATATTAATGTTATAAGACCTAGATTTAGACTTAATAATCTGATAAGTCAGATGATATATATTTTGCAGAATCTTCTCATTAGTTTATGAGCGATACCATAAAGTCAACTTCATTAATTGTCTTTAGAGTTAAATAACTAGTTTAATTGGAATCCCGATGTTTGTTTTGGTAAGTTAGCATAACAAAGCCTCTCCTTAATACCTATTATTTCTAAATTTCACGACATTCTCACCTAGGGTATGTCTCTAAATTTTATTGCCCTGATTTCAATGTGCAGAAATAATTAATATATTCCTAGTTAAAAATTTAGTGGCGCCTTCACCTAACTGACAGGTCATAGACCCACGCTTTTACTTATTGTATGATTCAATTTTCTATTAAATTGCGCATATTTTTTATATATAATGCAAATACGAACTATTGAAGGTTAGGATTATGAAATACTATGATTGTATAATGGTTTACCTATTTAGATACCTGCTCTTACCTGCAGATAAATGTTTATTTATTTCAAATGTCATGGCATTGATCTTTGAAGTCTGATTTACTGATTCATCTTTATTTTCTGCTAGAATTTTATAAAATGAGCTATTTCATTGCTTAAAGGCTGAAAATGGTCCAGCTTTATGCTACAAGAACACGATAGCAGTATAGGGAAAATATTGAAAATGGTGGTAGAGTACTAACTATAGTTAATATGAGGAAGTTATTAAAAGAAACAGCACCTTATTAAATAAGAAAAGATTAACAAAACAGAAACACTAAGAAAAGGATCTTATATTTCCTTATTTTCAAGAAAGTCTATTAGAGACTGTGCCAGAGGTATAAGGTATGGACCACGAAACAAGAAAGTTAGTTATAGTACAGTTCAGAAAACTTTAGATCAATACGGATACCACTTTTTAAAATTAGTCCAGTTCAACTATTAAACGACGAATTAAGAAAAAGAAGACATGAATTTGATTAAATTATAAGAGTATAAAGATTCAAATTATTTCAATAACATTTTGTGGACCGATGAGGCGATATTTACCACAAGTTGTTGAGCGAATTGCTTTTCCAGGACGTTCTTAAATACAAGTTTGGTCAGGCATTTTGAGACATAAGGTCTTAAGTCCTTGGCACCTTAAATGGGTCAAGACATTTTGGACTTTTTGGAAAATGAAATTGAACACTTTATCGATAAACTGCCATTTCAAACTCGGCAAAATATAATTTTGGAACAAGGCAGAGCATCTCCCCATAATACTCTGACAGTAAGAGACTTTCATTATATTAACGTATGTAAGTATTGATGGGTAGATATGGAACAATCAACTGGCTCAAAAACTCTTCTGATCTAACGCCCATGAAAACCTTCCTTTGGGGCTATTTGTAAAATACAGTTTATAGGTAGAGGAAAAAGTATGAAAATTCAAAGAAAAATTATCGAAGAAATTAGTAATTTAAATAAAATGAGAAAGAAGCAATTGTATATGCGCTGGAACACTAGAGAAAAGTGTACGACAAATATGACAAAGTTAATGAGGACATGCAGATCATTTAATTTGGGTTAGAAATTATACATTTTATTCTTTTTCCTGTTAATGGTGGATTATAAGTTTTAATTTTTACCAATTTTTCCAAATTTAGTAAACAAAATTTATATATTTTATAGCACTGAATTTTTCTATAACTCCCTCGTGTTTCGTGGTTCATACCTTATATCTCTAGTATAGCCTCTGATAGATTTTCTTGAATTTCTTTAAAATAAAGCAATATACTAAGATCCATCTCTTCGTTTCTTTAATTTGTTCTTTCCTTACTTACTAGAGATGCTGTTTCTTGCAATAACTTCCTCTTATTAATTACATTTGCTACAGATGGTAATGGTACTCTCCGACCATTATGAAGGTTTTCCCCATCCGGTTCTCGTGTTCTTGTAGCATTATTATCATTCTTGAAATGAGGCCCGATCATTTTCAACCTTTCAACAATCAAATAGTTCATTTTGTAAAATATTAGCAGAACATAAATCAGTAAATCAGACTAGATACACATTTTTAAAGAAAGTGTTGCAGTTTTTCAATTTTATTAGCAATTCAGAACATTTGGTTGTACTTAAGTATTGCATTTGGATGCGTAGCAATGTTAAGAGCATTGTTGAGACTCGCATCCACATACCGCACATTTTCGACCTTCGGACCTGCGCATTTCGCAGCAGCTCGGTGTTGTTCTAATATTTCCCTTCACGCGTGTCCCTCCGCTCGCTCCGGGGGGCGCAACCCAACAAAACTAACCTAAACTAACCCAATCTAACCCATAGCAATGCCCAAAATCTAGAAAAAAGAACTTTGAGAAATGTATGAAATAGCACGTACGCACGCGTGAAGGCTCAAAATTGCGGTAGGTAGACGCGAATATTGTTGAGCAAAGTGTCACTATACTGCCATTGCAGAACAAAAGTATTTCGTTTTAAAGAACGAGACTTGAAGATGTTGCACGTGCTGCTGTATTAAATGACAATATGCGGCACATAGCAGACTTCTTAGGCAAACTAAAAAGTAGGTTCGTGTGGGGCATGGGTCATTTACGCGCCGTGGTCACTTTACCTTTTGCTAGGGATTTATTGCCCTGATTGGCAATAGGACAGTTGCGCGTAAAAGAGGAATTAGGGAATAGTACCGACCGTCGCTTCGCTCTCTACAGGGGCTCAACGAACAGGAACTAGCCAAAATTATCCCAAAGCATACCCAAAATCGGGAAAAAATAAATAAAAATGCTGTACGACAATCCAGTCTTACATCAATTTATATTAGGTACAGTCGCCTTTTAGCGAGATCCTATGGCGTCTGTAGTTTACGTATAAGCAACCGGCGCGCAACTGCCCCATATCCCATATCCAATAAGTAGCCGGCGCCCAACTGTCCTGTGAAATTAAGACTACCTTCTTATTTTTCAAACCGCGGCGCGCAATTGACCAACACCCTTCGTCAGTACTCGCGACGTAGTGGATTAGGGAGTTACCAATCAAAGTGATTAACCATTTCATAAATCTGCATTACGCGATCGTAGCGTACCTTCTACCGTTATTAGCCGTAGACTTCAAGATGTACGTGGTACCATGGCCCATCCAGCTGTAGTTCACAAGAAGACCAGTTGCATGCCTTCTTTTACTTTTAAATCACCGTACAGGGCGATTAAAATTTGCGATGAACACAGAAAATGGAGAGCAGAAGAGTGTGCCCGTGTATTATTCACGAATGAATCCCGATTTTGTCTGCGCTCACCTGACGGACGTGAACGTGTCTGGAGGAGACCAGGTGATTTGCCCATAGTTGCATACCTCCTAGAACACCTTTCAGAGGAAGTGGTGTATATACATAGTGTGGGCTGGGGTATCATTATATCTCTCTCTCTAACACAAGATGTCTTATGAAAAATGCCATTAGTGTGATTTTATCGAATAAGTGCGATACATCGTTAGTTTTGGGACCTTAGAAGCTCTTAAAATCCTTAATAAAAATTTCAGGGCCGTATTTAAAAAACAAAGTTGATGATGGCAGCTCAAAGATGAAACGTCGGTTTGAAAATCTGATATTTTCTTGTAGAAGAGAAAAAGTAGCAATGAGAATGTGAAATTTATTCTGATATATCTATTCAAATAGAGTCATAAAAAAATAAAAATGAAATCAGGTATATTCGGTTTTTTCCAAAAATCTTCGGAAGTAGTCCGAATTTTTAAACTTTTAAGATGGCATTTTGATCAACATCAAATTGCGAAACTTTGCTTCCATTTAACCGACCTCGTATCTATTCTAGTTTCCGTAACCCCAATGATGAGGAATTTTGGACACCCTGTACATGCTCTTTGATTACATTTACATGGCTGCTGGAGCCTTTATTTTTCAAGATAAAAAAAAAAGTTTTGCCCCAAATTTGTAGTTTTTCCATATTATCTTTTGAAATTATGACATGATGAAATGATGAATTTGCTTTATATGCATTAAACTCTTAGATGGCATTATTTATTAATCATCAAAATTATCGCTATTGGTCAGATCGTAATCCCCATTGATTGGGGGAATTCCATACCCGCAGTGGCCACGGAAATATGTCGAATTATTAGGTAAATATTTTTTGACAATAATTTAAATGAAGAACTATATCTGCAATTTTTGCTACAACTTATTCTACAATTGGCGGTTTTGTTTGCTTCCAGATACGGCAAATCCACAAATAACGAATGCAAATATTTGATTTCAGCAGGATCGGACTCCTCCCCATTGCGCAAGGCCTATTCGTGATTATCTGGATCAAATATTTCCCAACAGTTGGTTAGGAAGAAGGCATAAGGGGTAAAATAGGGTTTGATGGAACGTATCTGGTCAGATGCGTTCCCGACATCTGCGGTCAGAGCAATATTAGCGACACTGGCGGTCGGTGCAGATTATAATAATAATAATCATCATTATAAAAAGGTTTATTATTTACTAGAGAAAATATAAACGTATAAGCCATACAGTCACAAGTTACATGTATGAATCTAGCAAATAGCGGCCTTAATTTCAGACTTCTGCATCAGGGTAGGTTCTGTTCTACCAATGCGGCCGCAAGACTTGATGCAACTATGTAAAAAGGCGCAAAAAAGATAATGTAATTTAGTATATTTATATATTTTTTCTATATGTAGCGAGTGTGAAGATACAAGTAAGAAGGAAAGGAAACAGAAAGAGAAGAAAAAATGATAAATTTAGGAGTAGCTTTGCTGACTATTCTTTGATTGAGATTCGAGAAGTTTTTTTATCTGTACTCGACCAAGGTTGGTACCTATTGAAGGTAAAGTGTAAATACGTAAAGTTTAATAATTTTGGGCAAGCCTTGGGTTAGTTTGAGTTAGTTTTTGTTGGTTATATCTTCGGAGCCATGCGTGAATTGAAATATAATTAGAATGATAAAAATTGCACAATACACAAAGATGTAAAAATAAATATACCCAAGCAACGAAAAATTTATTTAAGAACCATCAGTCTGTGAATAAAATAAGATTCGAGCATCGAATATAAATTGTTGACAGTATCTGATACTCTCGTTATTCCTTCAAAGGTATTTGACATGCTTGACCACGAATTGCTTTGTGCCAAGCTGAAATTCCTGGGCTTTCATCCGTTCCCTGTTCAGTTTTTTGGGAGCTACTTATTTGGTAGACAGCAGTGTGTGAGAATTGGTATAGTGACTATTCCTCTGCGGAAGATATGGTGTCTGGCGTCCCGCAAGGATCGGTTCTTGGGCCGCTTGTATTTTTAATTTATATATTTGATATCTTTGAAGTGGTCGCTAACTCCCATGTACAGGGTGATCCCCTATAATGTCGCCCCCTATAACTTTTTTATTTTAAGTGGCCCAAAAAAAATAAAAGTATGGTTATGTAGGTACTGATAAATACCTTTTTTCTGCGTATAAAAAATATTGGAAAAATGATCAGTATACAGGGAAAACCAAAAAGTTAATTTTTTTTTAATGGAACACCCTATATATGAATTTATTTTTCGATTCCTTGTAAAATTCTAAGCATATTTTATGTATGATGTTATGCCTCTAAAGTTAGTAGTTTCACAGCTATAAACAGTTGAAAATTGATACTTTGGCTAGTTTTCACCTTGGTAGCAAGAAGATCATTAGAGATGGAGTAAAATAAATTTCACATTCCTATCTTAACTTTTCAAGAGCTATCTGACGGTACTAACTGGCAGGTGGTAACATGGGTACCAAATCTGGTACCTCGGTAGGTACCATAAGTTAGCATCATCAGATAGCTCTTGAAAAGCTAAGATAGGAATGTGAAATTCATTTTACTCCATCTCTAATGATCTCCTTGCTACCAAGGTGAAAAGTAGCCAAAATACCGATTTTGAACTGTTTATAGCTGTGAAACTACTAACTCTAGAGGTATAACATCATACATAAAATATGCTTAGAATTTTACGAGGAATCGAAAAATAAATTCATATATAGGGTGTCCCATTGAAAAAAAATTAACTTTTTGTTTTTCCCTGTATACTGATCATTTTTCCAATATTTTTTATGCGCAGAAAAAAAGTATTTTTAAGTACCTACATAATCATACTTTCAATTTTTTTGAGACACTTAAAATAAAAAAGTTAAATGGGGGCGACATTATAGGGGATCACCCTGTACAGTGCTATGCTGATGATACGCAATTGTTATTCTGCTTTGACCCTTTCGAGACTGATAAAGCGAAATCAAGGCCTGCACTAAATTTATGAATATTCAAAGGAACATAATCTTGAAATAAATCCTAACAAGACTGTAGTTTTAATATTCTGTGCAGCCAAAACGACGACATATATTGCAGGCAGAATTAAGATTGGTATTGGGTGAAGCAAATTTGAGTTTTTCATATTGCGCAAAGAATTTAAGGAGCATGTTAAAAAACTACTTCAGAAAAATTACCTACTTAAAAAAGAAGGTTTTTTATGCAAATAGGTTTATTTTAAACTTTAAAATCAGAAAATGGCTTTGCGAATCATTGATTTTACCGATACATCATTACTGTAATATTGTGTTTTATCCCTGCCTGGATTTGGCTACAAAAAATCGTTTGCAGATTGCGCGCCTGTTATCGATTCATTTATAAACTTAGAAAATCTGATCACATATCGGATAAAAGAAAATAGCTTACTTAGGTGGCTCAATATATGCAACACCGTTAAATTATATTTTGCTATGTTTTTTACTAGAATACTGGACACTAACTAGCCAATATACTTAAGGGAAAACCTCATTTTCCGCATAGCAATTGACGACCGTGAGCTGCGAAATCGAAGTCTACTACCTACTATCAATCAGCAATGTTTCAACGTAGCTTTACTGATAATTCAGTGCTTTTGTATATCTCTTTAGATCCAGACCTAAATAACTGTACTGTATCAGTTTTAAGATCAAAATATAAAACTTAACTGCTACAATTGCAGAATGATTAGGGGGTTACAAATGATAATTTATTGTATTTTGTTGTGTTGTTAACTGTTTTATTTTTATTTTCTTATTTACCCAAAATTATATTATAAGGCTCAAGAAGGGTGGAAATGGTTAAGTGTAAGAATAGCCTGAGGCTAAACTTCGCCATTTCTATTCGTTGCATATATGTATATGTAATTATGTTACATATGTGCATATTTAATAAAGAAGTTATTTATTTATTTATTTATTTATTTATATACAAGAAAAAAGTGATGTTGCCATTTAAAATATAAAGTTGGCTGCATGGGTCATAAAAGACGCAAAACTAAATAATAATTGACGTGCCTTAGTGATTTTTGGCAAATCTATCTCTATTCATAATACGGAATTTATTCCATGGTAGATATCCACACTGTATATGCTTTATTAGGTAGAGTCTAAGCCCAAAGTGTGGACAATACGAGCATTGACCATAGTTTAAACATCGGCGTTAATAATATTCGGTGTCCGAACCCGTTGGTGTAAATATGGGTTAGCGTTGCCTCGGTTTTCCCCGTTTTATGATAGGCTTCAAACCATCTAAATTTAGACTGTTGTTTGGGACTTTTATAAGTCAATGCTAGGAATGACCACCACACTTCGGGCTTGGAGTCAATCGTTATAGAGTTGCATGAAATATAATAGAGCATGGAAATTAATTCGAAGTTTTTTAATTTCTTGGCCCTGAGTATATTTCATTACGACACAAAAATGAACATGCCGCAAGTGCAGTGAAATGACATTTTTGGACATTTGACAACAAATTTAGCCGGAATCTTTTGTTAGATTAGATTACAGTTTTGGTTTGTTATAGTTTATGTAGAAAAAATTATTTTTCGTGTTTGGACATAGGAAATCATAAGAGACTTCTGTGTAAAAAACTGTTCGTTAGAGCAAACAATAATCTAGGGAAAATACTTGGTTTCCATAAAAAAAATTTGTTCGTTAGAACAATAATTTGTGGCTCCGATGTACAGTGATATTTATGTAAACTCTTTGTTATATCAAAATAACTAAGATATACTCATTAGATTTTCAGAAGGACAACATGCAATCTTCACCATCGACATCGACATCTAGTAAATTAGGCAAATTTAATATTAACACGTAAGTGGTGACAAAAACTTTAAGACTTTAAAATTATTAAACACACATAAGACAAGATTTCACAAGATGACCGAAGTGGAGGCAAAACACCAATATATTGTGTACCCATTGTGCAAAGAAAGAACTCAATTAAAGATCTAAGAAGACCTAAAATATAACTATTGAAGTAAAAACCTTGCATTTTCTTCTTTGTATATAAATTTAGTTGATGGTTTCATAATATGAGATGAGCATGAGGTTCCAAAGAAAGAAGATTTGGCCTTAAGATTTATGAACAACTTTGTTAGGTATTTATTAAATCTATACGATTATTATACATTTTACAGGCGCCCTTAGAGACAAATTACAATAAGAAATAAAACCAAATTATTTTATGAGCGATAATGATCCCAAATATTTCAATGCCTGAACGAAAACGATGAGCAACCAGTGCAACCACCCAAAACGGTTTTATGTACCTACATGGCATGTAGTGAAAAATTGGAACATTCAAGGGAAAAAGAAAATCAAAGACCTGATGGAAATCGGGAAAGAAATGAAGAACGAAGTGAGGAAGATGATCACCGAAACTAGCTAAGATCGGATGTTAGAGATCACCTATTAAAATTGAAAGAAGCAGGCGAAACTGATTTTGTCAATTACTTGACTAGGTGAAAATTATTCTATTTTAGCATTTGTACTTAATTAATATGAAAGTGATTTGTTTCTATAATTAGGTGGGTATTTAATTAATTCTGCTAACTAACTCATATTTTTTTAGATATTACTTTCAGGATGAGGACAGGATAAAAATGTGGACCCATTGTTATAGGACGAACCCAGGTACCTACTAATTTATTTGGGTATATCAAAATAAATTAATTTTTACTATTTAGGTATCAATACTTCAATACAATATGCTAAAGACAAATCAACTCAGAAGAAAGACCCATGTGATGATTGAGAAGCTGATGGACACAATTGAGAATTTAGTAGATCCAAAAATGTGGAAAAGGATATTAGACATTGCGAGGCCAAATGCTAGTAACTACCAGGACAGGGGTAATCACTAAGGCACATATTAAAGCAAAAAAAAAATGCAAAACAGGGCACAGGTAACAAAAGCTACAGGGGTTTATGGTCAGTACAAAATAAAATCTTATAGTGATTCTAAAGTATACATAGTTAATTTAAGGCAAGTATGCGAGAGTGAATGTAGGACGTTATACTGTCTAGTATGCAAAATTTGCATTCATCGATATGAGTGTAAATATCCTGAGTATACTGTGAAAAATACGATGCGTAAACATGTATTGTACACTTGGTACGCATGTATGAGGAGCGCATGGACACTAACTCTGCTGCAGACGATTTCGCGAAAATCTTAGGAGAAAACTCTACTATCAAGACACAAAATGAGAAAGAAGTATGTCAGTTTATTGAAGAAGTAAGAAACCGCGAATTCACGTCAAATCAGGACCGCGATAAGAGCAATATTCAGTTAAAGTATTATTTACATTGGGCAAAAGATCTTGAGGATGAAGATTTGTTGTTGTTATCAACCAGTTACAGTTGGCAAAGAAGCACATAGATGAAAAAAGATGTAAAACATCAAACAAGAGGAAAATGGAAAAACGGGAATATTTTCCTTCCAATAAGTGTTCAAAAGTGAGTAAGAAAAATAATTTGAAAAAATTATGTGACTTCTTTTCTAAAAAACATTAAAAAAGAAAAACACATTTTTTATTCTTTACTTTCCTTTTCTATAAGAGTCACTTAGAGGGGATTCTGTTTATTCAATAATTTTATGTTTGGGTCAGATATTTCTATTTATTGACAATCATTTCTTTTTCAGAACTGATATTAGCAAAGGACCCCGTACTAATTACATTGAAAGCTGGCATCGATGAAATTGTTTAAGATTGCAGTATGTTAGAGTCCTATCTCTAATGATAATATTTCCACAAAAATTTGGGGAGGTCGCCAGTCATGAGTTAGGGCTGCCTAAACATGCGCCATTGGAAAATATAAAATATCACATTATATTACTTTACTTCAAATACATTTTAGAAAAACATGAATAAAGGGTGGGAATTTGGGTTATTTGGTTAAAATATATACTTTTAGAATATAGAAACATACTCTGCAGTTTGCCAAAATGAAGTTTGCAAAATATCTACAGGGTGATCCAAATCATAAACCAGAAAAGCGTGCAAATACAAGCATATTTCCTATTATCGAGTTCTAGGTATTTTCGTGTTTAAATTATGTTATACTTTCGTTTTAATTATAAGTGAGTAACACAAAGCTTGTAAGTATGATACAAATTTGCAAAAACTTACTTGTTGAATAGATTGTTTTTTTTTTTCGTTTCGTTTGGTCTTACGAGTTATAATTGATCCATATTTTGGACTTTTCTTCTGAACGCCCTGTACATATAAGTCACTAACCTTACTTTGGACTCAGCCTATTAGTTGCTTTAATCCAGTGAATATGTAAATGATATTTAAATATTTTATTAATTATTAGCCGTTACAATAAGTTAGAATAAATAGTTCGTTGCAAGTAATATTCAATGGAATTTTAACTTTGGGCACCCTGTAGGATTATCTCAAAAACCTTAAATCAAGAAATTCATTATGAGGTCAAAAGTACAATAAAATAATGTAACTTATACTGTTTTGATTTTCTTTTTATTGTTTTAATGACGTAAAACATGCTTGTATTGGCATACTTTTTCTGGTGTATGATTTGGACCAACCCGTAAATAAATACTTTGCAGGCCGGCAAACTGAAAAACATGATTCAATTTTCTAAAGTACGTTTTTTCAACCAAATGACTCAAATTCCCATATTTTATTCATGTTTTTCTAACATTTATTTGAAGTAAAGTAATATAATGTAATTTTTTATATTTTCCAGTGGCGTATCTTTAGGCAGCTTTAACTCAAAACTATGACCGGTGACCCTCCCAAATTTTTGTGGAAATACCTATTATCCCTATAGGACTCTAACATACTACAATCTCAAACAATTTTACCTATGCCGGTTTTCAATGTAATTCAATTTCCTTGGAATGGCAACTATGGGCCCATTGTTATGGTCATCATACAAAAACTTAGTAAATGGTTATTGATTTATTTATTGCCTTATTGCTTTAATTAAGTCTTAGAATATAGATAAATTAGTTAATATCATCGTAAGGAAAGTTAGACCTAGCTCTGTTTGTGTGTGTTTTGATTAGTACTAAATTTAGGTCTTTCTGAGCAGTGCCTAACTATATCACTAATCACAAATTAATTAAGTAAACCATATTTTAAATTACTTTTATGTAACTTACTGTTATTGTGATATTTCTTATTTTTATAGGTGCCTCATCTATTACCACTCTCAGCTTATATAAAATATAATATCAATAAAAATAAAGAAATACAAAAC
>MU184905.1:0-38247 GCA_016904865.1 Pissodes strobi
TTAAATTTTGCATGGAATACAAAGTGTTTCATTTAGTATGATTCATACATGCACACAGCCACTACTCTTCACTTAATATTAACCTTATTTTGTGTCTATATTTTAGACTTGGTCTGTTTAGTGTATATACTTTACAATACATGTCAAACTGATCTTCTCGGCTTGGAACTGGTTAGGAATTCTATCATTAATCAAGGCAAGTAAATGTTTAACCATCTTCCTGTTGGGTTAAGAAGACTAGGATGTGAGAACATGTTTGGAAGGCAGACAAAATTTTTTTTTTATTATAAATGAATTTTATGACAGAAGTCATTTGCTGCTTATTATAATAATAATAATAATAATAATAAGACGTTTATTAATATCATCACAACAAAAATTGATACATTCATAGGAGTAACAATTTATAACATTTGTTTGATATTAAAAGGCCTTGAGATCAGCTTTCTAAACGAAAGTTTAGAAGCTGTTGAGGCCTGTAACTTATTAACTAATATATATATTCTAGAACGAATAGCAAAACTAAAACTAAAAACTATTGAAATAACAGATTAAATCTATAATAGACATAACACGTAGTAGAATAAAGAAGAATGAAGTAGTAAAAATAGAGAAGAAGAAGGAATAAGGGAAGAAGAAATAGAGTAAGAATCAAATTCAAGGAGAATCAGCTATTTAAAACTAATATTTCATCTGGACAACCTTACGAAAATAAGACATTTTTCAATTTTCGTTTGAAACCATAAATATTTCCGGAATAATCATCAATTTTGTATTGATTTACAATTAGAGCAGAGCGGTATGAAAACGATCTTTTGAAAATCTCTTTGCGATGTGTTGGAATGGTAAGAAGAGTTTTGCGTCGAATATTCAAATTATGAACATCCGTTCGAAAAGATAATTTACGAAATAAATATGGAGGAGATTTGTATTTAATAATCTTGTAAATGAAACATGCAGAATGAAGTATACGACGATCGTGCATATTAATCCATCCCAGTTCTTTAAGTTTATAGGAAATTCTGTGTCGACTCCTTATCCCAAAAATAAGACGCATACAACAATTTTGCAATTTTTGAATTCTTCCTATGTCTAAACTGTCTAAGCAAGGACCATACACATTATCACAAAAGCTTAATAAAGAAAGAATCAGAGTATCACAGAGCATAATCTTAGTGTCTTTATTTATAGAATGTCTGTGGGTAAAAATCACTTTTAAAGTTGCATATGCCACTTTCAATTTCGATGTAATATGCTCTTTAAATCTCAGCTTATTATCAAGTATTATTCACTGCAAAATAATAAAGCCACGGTTTTTTTTGGATTAATTTTTAGAGTATGTCTCTTCGAGATATCATATAACACTTTTAAATCATGATTGATGCAATCATGTGCAAGTTGAAGCGCTGAAGGACTAAACGAAAAGTACAGTTGGGTGTCATCAGCGTAAAGATGATGCTTACAGTATTTTAGAAATTTTGTAAAATTTGAGGTGTAAATTGAGTACAGCAGAGGTCCCTTTCAAAAATCCGCGAAAAACTTGTTAAGGAGCGGATTGTGATGTTTCTCAAACAACATCAAATTTTACACCCTAACCAATTTGGCTTCCAATCCGGTAGGTGTACTGATGATGCGGTGTTTCAATTCTTGGAGGAGGTGTATTTTGGTTTCAACAGCGGAGAGGCTATTGCAGCAGTGTTTTGCGACTTATCAAAAGCATTTGATTGTGTGAGTCACAGAATTCTGCTACAGAAGCTTGATACATATGGATTCAGAGGAAACGTACTGGAGTGGTTTCGGTCTTACCTGGATGGGCGAGTGCAGAGGGTCATCATCGGCTCAAAAACATCTGACGCAGGTGCGATCAGTTGTGGGGTTCCCCAGGGTTCAGTTCTGGGTCCACTGCTTTTTTTGTTGTACATTAACGACCTTGCTTTTCTGGACATTGAGGGACAATTTACGCTTTTTGCCGATGATACTACCATACTCTGGCATAATCCTAGCCCTATCGCATTGAGGGATAGAATTTCAACTGATCTCCCAAAGATTGTACAGTGGTTTGATGCTAACTTGTTGACTCTCAATGTTGATAAAACCAATATCTTGGGTTTTAGGTGTAACGTGGGTGGCTTGTTGCTTGGGGATGTTCCACTTGTTTTGAAAACAAATACTAAATTCTTAGGCATTCTTCTCGATAACCATTTAAGATTTGATTCGCATATTATGGGGCTGACGAAGAGGGTGGCTTCTGGATGCTATGCTGTGCGTGTGATATCGAGAGAGATTGGTGTTTCTCTGGCTAGGAAGGTGTACCATTCTCTAGTGGAGTCGCATTTAAGGTATGGAATTGTGTTTTGGGGGAATACATACAATCGTTTGCTGCACTCATTGTTTGTTTTACAGAAAAGGGCAGTGCGATACATCTATCAAGTAAACGGTAGGGAATCATGTAGGCCCTTATTCAAATCCAAAAAAATTCTAACGTTGTCATCATTGTTTGTTCTGGAGACGGCTTGTATGATGTATAAGCGTAGGGATAACCTGCCCGGGCCTAGTCACTCTTATGCTACTAGGCAAACACAAGACCTTCACTTGCCTATACCTACTTCGGCCCTGGTGAAAAATTCAATTGTATATGAAAGCCGTAAAATATATAATCACCTTCCTGATACTTTAAAGGTTTGCCCTGCGCTTTCCTTATTCAGGCGGTCTGTAAAGAAGTTATTGGTGGAGAGGGCTTATTACGATTTGGGTGAATACTTTAATGACCGCTTTTAATCTATGTGTATTTTTGAGGCACCTTGCTCTGTATTTGTATTATTTTGTCTAGATGTTTTGATTTTGATTGTTTACTGTGTTTTAGACTGCTCTTAACTTATCTTATTTTATTGTATTCTATTGTATTGTGTTCTATTGTATTTTATTTTTATTTGGAAAATAATGTTTATTGTGGTTTTAGACATTGACTCTGCTTTGTAAAGACTTTTTTTTGTATACTTGCATGCAATTGAAGAGCTTTGTTAACAAGATTTATCTTACTAACAATAAAGCATAATTGACTTTGACTTGACTTGACTTAGGATACTACCCTGAGGCACACCGGAATTTACTTGTAAGTAATCTGACATATCGCCATCAAATTCAACCCGCTGAAACCTATCAGACAAAAACGAATTTACAAGTTTCATAGCATTTTCTGAAAACCCAATATAATGCAATAGAGCAATAAGAGTTGCATGATTTAACATGTCAAATGCCTTACTGTAATCCAACATGATAAGAACTGTGGCTCTGCAATTATCTAGCTCTCTAAAAATGTCATCCGTCACATCACTAAGAGCTGTGGAACAACTATAGCCAGCGCGAAACCCAGATTGTTTTTCGGGAAGGATATCATTCCGAGGCGAAAAATATTGGATCTGTTTTTCCAAACATTTTTCGAACATTTTTGATAGGACAGGCAAAATAGAGATTGAACGCAAATGCTCAAAGTTGGTAGGATTCTTCACTTTTGGTAATGGAACGACTTTAGCTTTCTTCCACTCCACAGGAAAATATGATTTTTTTATGCAAACGTTTATAATATGTCGAATAAATGGAATTATGAATGGACAGCATATGAGAATTAAAGTTATATTAATTTTATCCTGACCGAAGGCCTTTGACTTGACATTTGTTAAAATGTCCATAACTTCACTATCGCTAATGGGACAAAATGAAAATATATTTGGAACAATCCTATTAGATCTATAGAAATTTATCAAATCAGTGTCAGGCGGGAAGGTACTAATACTTGAATTAATAAAAAAATTATTCATTTCATTGCAATCTTTAAATATTGGCGGTAAGCTAATTTGCTTGTTTTTAACAATGTTTAGTTTTTTGAGTTCGCGCCATTTTTCACGAACGCCAATATTTCTGAGTTTAAAATTTAAATATGCCTTTTTTTCCGCTCTTATTGCATTAGTTGTCATATTTCGTAACTGCCTGTAGTATTCCCGGTGTTCCGGACGTTTAGTCCGACGATAACGATTTAATGCCGTATTTCTTAGTTTTTGCATCAATCGGATATTATCCGTGATCCATGGCGCATATGGTTTATTTTTTCCTTTTACCATTCTTAGTGGAGCATGATAGTCAAAGAGTTGCAAAATATTGTTTGTCAGGAATGATACTTTCTCATCAATATCTGCAATCGAGTAAATATTCTGCCAAGAGAATGACTCAAGGTCACACTGAAAACTTTGTTTGTCAATATTTTGTAAAGCACGATATGTAAAATTAAAGCACAATATGTTTGCAGAATTAAATTTCAATTCAAATTTAATCAGCATGTGATCCGACACCTCAACATCAATAACATCTGTATCAATTATGTCTTCCGAGTTAGAAAATATTAGGTCTATAAGCGAATGACCGACTTCCGTGATTCTTGTGGGGGAATTTATAATTTGAATAAGCCCAAATGTATCTGTTAAACATGATAGTGAGGTAGTATCATGAGATTGAACGTCATACATATTGATATTAAAATCACCAAGGCAAAAAATTTGATTAGCCCCTGTAAAAAAATTAGTTAGGCAGTCTTCAAAATGGTTTAAAAATTGCGAAAAATCTGAGTTAGGTGGTCTATAAATATTGCCTATTAAAATACTTTTCCCAGAAAGTTCAATTTGAACCCAAATATGTTCTAGAAATTCCCTGGTCTCTTGAAGAATTATACGAAATCTTAAATTATTTTTATAAATTTTTATAGAGCGACACCGCCACCCCTTGTGGGGCGATCCTGCCTGAGTAGTATATAGTTAGGAATATTAATGATTTCGTCATCTATACGATTACTCAACCAACTCTCCGAAACACCAATTATCGTTTTAAACCTTGTGTCAAGTGGCACCACCTTCATGTTGTATCGTCTTTATATTTACATCAACTTTATTTTATTTTAGACATATTTTAGGTCTGACAAGTGTAACGTAATATTAAAATTTTAACTAACCTTCAATGTGTTGTTCCATTTATTTGTTCTAGACTAGACATTCTATTTCATAATCCTCTAAGTATAAATGCAAGCACAGCTTTGTCAGTGACAATTATTTTGATAATAAACCTATTTTTTAACCTTGACCTAATGTTTTCATTAGTCGAACATAAGTATGGGCACATAACATAAGAGGATACTTCTTATGTTATGCTTATGTTGTGTCTACTGTTATGTTGATCTATAAATGGTCCGACTTAAATTTGCCCCTTTAACTTCTTATGCATATGTTATGTCAATCTATAAATCCATCTTTACTCACCTATTTTTCACATAAAAAGGCAAAGTAATAGGATGCAAATATTTTGAGGCTTGTAGCGATTGAAGAACGGAGCTCAATTGTTGAAGAGAAGTCTCATTGATAGCTCTCTCTTTCGGGTGTTGCCCGAAAAGATCAGGATGTACGGAAAAGTAAAAAGGCCTAAGTGCTGTAGACACCTCTGAATAAAATAGACAAAAAAGAATAAATAATTTAGAAAATCCAGTTCTATTCCATATTATATTGTCCCAAATTAATACATTTCAAGATAGAAAAAAAAAATTATATTTTTAATTAGTTAACTTACCAGTTGATGTTAAATTTCTCACTAGCACAATCAAATTTCGATTGACAATACACAATTTCCCTTTTCCAAGCATTATCTGCTTGTCGGCCTCGGCCCCGCTTTGCTGAAAATAAGTAAATTTTCAGTTTTCAGAAAATGTAAACATTTAAAAGATAATTTTCAAATTCTCCTGTCCCCTCAGGCGCTCAAACCATAAGGTCAAGGTTATGCAATGCAATATCACCAATAACCTTCTCTTCTTTCTCTTCTATGAAAGGTTATAGCAGAGTACAAATAATAACGAGTAGACCCACTCAGCAAAAATCGTTCATTTAAAGATCCTTTACACAAATAGTGCACTACTAAGACTACCTACTTTTATTTAATCTAATGTGCACTAGGTAAAAATCGACCTCTCCTATTGGTCAATCCATCTCGTATTAGGATATGTCTGCGTGATGCAATCAGTTTCTGTCAAGAACTCTGGTGGTGTAGAGGTTTAGATCGTTCGGTCTCACCAGGAAAACGCGGGTTCGAACCCCGTTGCTTTTTTTTATTACTTTTTAAAGATTATGTTTCTAAACAGCTCTTTTTCTTGATTTTGGGTATGTCTTGGGTTAGCACCTGGTTAGTTACCTTTCTTGAACCCCCGTAGCGAGCGAAGCGAGCGGAGGGCCATGCGGATCGACCAATGGGAAAGGCCGATTTTTATATAGTGCACTATTGTGTAAAGGATCTTATAACGCTGATGTTTTTGCATCAAACGCAAAAGCCGCAGCACGGTAAAAAATACTCCTGTAGCAGCGAGCAGTCTGTGGGGAGAGATTCAAAAAGTATTCGCTGATTCGCTTTCCTCGGTTATTATAAGACAATGCGACCATAGAGGAATATTTATTTTTATATTCCTCTATGAACGCGACGCGAAAGTACACAATCTCAGGGCGTTTGCACACTCTCTAACAAGAGTCTAGGGACCAGACAGACGGAGCTATGTCTTGCGTTAGTTTTAGTAATATTTCACTTTTCGCATGGCCCTCCTCTCGCTACCGCTCGCTACGGGGGCTCTAGAAAAGGAAATTAACCAGGTGCTAACCAAACCTAACCCAAGACATACCCAAAATTAAAAAAAAAACTGTTTGCTAACCAAAACTAACCCAAGACATAGCTCCATCTCTCTGTTCCCTAGACTCTTTTCACTCTCTGTCCCTCGCACCGCGGCCTCGGTGGCCACCAGTGGCCACGAACCAGATTGATTCGGATTCGCCCCGTCGCCAAAATTGGATATTTGTCTCCAGTGAACCTACCGTATACTTATTTATACCGTGGTTATAGTAGTAGTACCAAATAATAAAGAAGAGAAATACATTGAGAAGTACGACTCTGTTGGACTTTGCGTGAGCAATTCAGCCAGTACAGACCCCTGTCCAGGCTTGGCAAGACCTGGCGCGACCCTTCCAGATTAGTTACACCTTGGTGGACAGAGATACTATTTTTAGACCTTCCAATATGTCTAGTATATAAGTAGACTCTAGCGACAGCGGCGAACCTCCTTCCATTCGGCCCTCACTAGCGCCCTCCCTCTCTTAGGTTACGTTGACTCCCATGTGTTCGCGATGCAATCGGTTGTATGGAAGTCCGCAGATGGTCTAAGGATCTGCATGGTTAGCCTTCACTTCGGCGGCCCGAGTTCGCCCGGTTCAAACCATATATATAATACTACGTATAATACGTATTATATATATGGTTCAAACCCCGTCGTTTTTTTTATTTTTTTTTAAGTTGTATTTCTAAACAGTTTTTTTCTTGATTTTGAGTATGTCTTGGGTTAGTTTTGGTTAGCACTTGGTTAGTGTCCTTTTCTTGAGCCCCCGAAGCGAGGGGAGAGCCATGCGAAATGTGAAATAACGTGCCTGTACTTTGTCAGCACTTTCTACGATATATTTTCCTTTATTTAACTAAAAACCAGGATATATTTAACAAAAGCCGTATTATAGTGGATATACAGCAGCGTGCATGTGTTTCCGCGAATACATTTCACTGCATTCAATTCCCAAAAAAAAACATACCTTTAATTAATTACTATTATTTTTTATCTCCGGTTGTTAAAGTGCTGTGAATTTTAAGGCTCTGCCTCAAAGCCTGTAGCCTGTGGCGCTGATCAAAGATGTATCATGTATCTGAACAAAATATCGATGAAAAGAATTTTCTAAATTTTCAACATATTCGTTAAAAATTTACTTTATTTCGGGATAATGACGATTCGGGTTAAAGGGAAAAATGCGACGCCATCTGGAAATGACATTTTGAAATGCCAGTAATGGTAATGTCGTTAATTTTCAAAATAAAAGAAGGGAAAAGAACCAATTAAGGTTTAAAACCCTCATGAAAATTTAAAATTCCTAAATTTAAGTAAGATATGAACTTAAGTTAACTTGTAACAGCGCTAGTTGAGGTGTGTTTTTGTGATAAACGTAATTTTTTCTGTGAAATTGGCGGGAGTCACGAACGCCTAGCGGTGGTAATGGCCGATATGTATTCAGTTCATCGCAATGAACCCTGAAAAATATTAATTTTCCAGGGCTTGTAAGTTACTCACATTTATGTTTAATATCTTAATTTTTAATTTGCTAATGCAATGCTAATAGTAAAAATTCTATAAATATCCGCAAAAATTTCTTATCAAAAAATGACGGGTGTGATGGGCTAAAATGATGCTAGACGGGTTTTCATTTGTATTAATACAGCTATAGGTCTTTAATTAGGTTTATTTTAAATGTCCTTTTGTGGGCTTTTAAATGTATACTGTCTCTTTTTTTCAAGTTGTGTTGTGCATGGTATAGCTTGAAGAAATGCAATATATTTATGTAACTTGTTTTTAAGGTATTTTGCTTTGATGTTTTGATACCAACAATCATATTTTGCAATTTGTTTTAAGATTGGTGTCAGTTTTAATATGCATTTTTGGTTTAGCTAACTTATTTTGAAATCTGTTGATTGATTATCAGTGATAGGGAGCAATAGTCTATAACTTGATGTTTGAGTTTATAGAGATGCAGATTGAATTAGGTTGAAAATAAATTGGATGGTATCTAATGTAATAAATTGGATTGTATCTAATTTATAAAAAGATATATGATCTTATTTTAATTCAGAATCTTTGTATTCACAATTCAAACCTTACATTTATGTTTCACAATACCATTCATTACCTACAAGTATATGAATATATAAGTAGGGTTGCCGATGTGAAATATACCAATGTACCTAGGACAATTTTGTATGAAAATGTTATTATAAAAATAAAAAAGAAGAAACATGAAAACATTGTTCTTTTAATTATTTTTAACTTCAGTTAAATAAAGAAAGTTTCAAAAAGCATATACATTAACACTAATTGTTAATAACAAAATAACAAAGGAACTATTATACTCAGTGTAAATTCAGATAGGTACATTTTTTACTTCTAGCTACTTACAAATAAAAAAAACATTTCCAAATTAAAATAAAATAATTTTGAAAATGCTCCTCTTCCTACCTACATGCATTTTATTGCTGTTACTAATTTACTATATAAAAAAAACCTTCTTAGAAACCCTTTAAAAATATTTTTCCAAATATTTATGTTTTACTTGCCAAAAATATATTACCTACACCCATTCACAATAAGTTCGTGCAATACAAGTATTTTATCTACCAAGTTAACCAAATGCATGTTCGTCAAAATTTTGGAACCTGAGTGTGTGTGTAATAAACGTAAGTCACTGTTGCCAGATTCAACAAGAAAATATATATATTATTGACAATTACAAATACAGATAGTTTATTGATGGCAATATACAATGTATTTATATAGGCCATTATGATGGAAAATAACACTAAAAATTTGAAAGTTAGAAGATGTAGTTACCTAAGTGATAAAAGTTGTGTTAGAAAATAGAATAGAAAAAATACAACAGACATACAACCTATATCAGATTACAGTCCAAAATTTCCCTATAACTAAGTAAAAATTAGCTTTAATGTCATAAAAGCAGATATTGTTACTTGTTAGCAAATCCATATTTAAAAACTAGGTATTGATACTAATTTAGAAAAGTAAAATAAAGAACTACAGGTCAGATGGTTTAAAATTACAGAGGCACTTATTAAATTAAGATTAAAACTAGTATGTATAACAAAAGCAGAGAGGGGCAAAAACAAGTAGTACCTACAGTATACATTGAATACCTTAAGACAACGTAAGGAAGCATAACTTATACACAACATTTAATTTACAAAATCATTAAAAATCTTTCAAACTATAGATCCCTTTTCAGATAAAAACGTTTTTGTTTTCCCTCTGAACTGTCTGTGCATCCTCAGTCTCAAAGGTAAATGATAGAAATAGGCTCATTAAAAAAAACATTCAAATTTCTATTACTGGTCCAAAATACTTCATAAAAATAAGCCACATTCAAAATTTTAAATCAATTCGTTAAGTGGTTCTTGAAATATAAGAATTTAAATATGCAGAATTCGAAGCGCGTCTCGATCGGGGATGTGACGTAATAAAATAGGCTCACGTCCTGTTGCAAGGCCGCGACCCGCGCCACCGCCCCGCAAAATGCTGTCGTTTCTGTCACTGTCATAGATAAATATATATCCCAATGCTACCTTCATTTATAATGTCACAACTTTACAATATTGCAGCTCAATTTTCTTATTTATTTTCACCGATTTAGACTTCTCAGAAAAATCTGATTTTTGTATATCAACTTAATATGTCAAGATCTTTTGAATAAAATTATTTTTGAAAAATTGAAAATGAGCCTATTGTAGAAGGCTTTCTTTATCAGTAGCCTTTTGCAGGCATCTTTAAATTGCCTTACTAGCAACTTCTTTACACAGCATGGCAACTTGTTAAAACATTTTGCTGCTAGATAACCAGACCAGGGCCAGTTGGACAATGCTTAAGTCTGCAATATTGCACTATGCGGTCATTTTTATTCTGAGTATCTTTTTTTTTTTCAAATTCAAATTCAAAAATAGCTTTATTATCATAACATTAGTTGTTGACAAAGCCTTGTAAAATTAAATAACCAAATAAAGCAAACAAAACAGCAAAATTAAATATAAAATATACAAAAATAACATGAATTAAAATATGTATTAACAATATATTAGAGAGAACTTATGGAAAGACAAAATTGAAATATTCGTCAAGAGAGTAGTATGCTTTAGCGGCTAGCAATTTTTTAACAGCTTTCCTGAACCTAATTACACATTTTATAGACTTAATTTCAAGAGGTAGATGATTAAATATTTTTTTCCCCATATAAATAAAAGAGTTTTTCACCTGCTCAGTGTGTGGAATAGGCAGCCGGAAGGTGTAGGTCAGTCGTGTTCCAAAAGAATTACTTACGACAATTTCGTTCTTATGTTTTTTAAAAACAATACTTGCCGTTTGTAGGATATATAGAGAGTGGAGCGTCAATATCCTATTTCTTACAAAATGTGGACGACAAGACTCTCGATTCCTTACTCCACAAAGGGTTCTAACTGCTCTCTTTCGAAGGACAAATAGTGAGTTGAAAAGATACCCAGGACATGAGCCCCAAAAACAAATACCATAGCTAAGGTGAGACTCAATAAGTGCATAATAAGCATTTTTTGTTCTGTGAAAATCTACATTTTTTGATATCACTCTCAGAGCATAGCAACCAGAAGAAACTCTACCACTAACTCTAATAATATGTTCACGGAATTTGAGTTCACTATCAATTGTAAGACCTAAAAATTTAATAGAATATTGTGCCTGGATGGGTTCGTCTTGTAAGAATACATTATCCATAGAACTCTTAAAACTTAATAAGTTAGTCTTAGAAACATTAAGGCTGAGATGGTTTGCATCAAACCAGTCCTTAACCTTAATCAGGTCAGTGTCCAAGATCCTTTTCAGCTGTTCTACATCTTTTTCATGCCATAAAATGGTGGTATCGTTGGCGAACATAGTTACCTCTCCTCTTATTGATAATAGAGACAAGTCGTTAATATATAAAAGGAAGAGTATAGGCCCCAGGACAGAGCCCTGGGGGACACCCAGAGAAATGCGTTGCTCATCTGAACAGCAGCCCTTGAAATTGACACTCTGAACATGACCCGATAGGTAGGACTCGAACCAGCACAAGGACGAGCCTCTAAAGCCATACCTCTCCAACTTCCACAGCAATATTCTGTGATCCACACTGTCAAAGGCTTTGGAGACATCACAGAACACTGCTGCAGCAGCTTCACCGGAGTTAAGCCGATTGTAGAGCACACGCAGAAGGTCAAATACAGCATCTCCAGTGCTCTTTGCCTCTTGGAATCCAAACTGCCTAGGACTCAAAAGATTAAACCTGTTCAGGAAAGAAATCATTCTAACCTTCACCAACCTCTCAACGATTTTAGACATTGCAGGCAGAAGAGCTATTAGGCAAAAATTAGATGGACTGTCATGATCGCCACCCTTATGTAGAGGAACAACCACTGCTCGCTTCAGACATACAGGAAATGTGTTGGTAGAAAAAGAAGCATTTATTGCATCTGCAAGCGCTTCTAGTGCCCTGGTGGGAAGAGCCGAGAATATCTTCATAGAAATCTGGTCCCATCCTGTACAAGTTCGATTCTTGATTTTCTTTATTATGTCCCTAACCTCCAAAACATTAGTTGGAATGAAAAAGAAAGTCCCTCCAACATTAATCATGAAATCCTCAGGTTCGTTTTTGCTGCAAATGCGACTAGTCATTTCAGAAGCAACTTCACAGTAATAGGAATTCAGCCTATCTGCATTTAATTCAGAGACTGTTGGAAGAGTATCATTCTTCCCCCTGAGTTGATTCACAATACACCAGGATTCCTTTGCCTTATTTGAAGATTTATTGATGCGTTTCCTATAGTACAGCTGCTTAGAAAGGGAAATAGTGCTCCTATATATTCTTCGATAGTTGTAAAAATAGTTTAAAAATGGTTCATTGTCCATTGAGAACTTTCTAATATAATGAAGAGACCGCATATTTTTCCCTGATATTCTTAAACCCTTTGTGTACCAAGGCTTTTTTGTTTTGTATTTTTTATTGACAATGGGAAATGATTTGTCGAAAATATTGGATATGGATGAATGGAATGCCTCAAGTTTGTCATCACCTGAGTTCAAGATTTCACCCCAACTGGCACTATCACTAAGACTGCTAAATCTTGCAAAGTTTTTTTTTGTAAATAGTCTGCCACGCGTAATGCCAGTATGTTTTGGGGGTTTAAAAAGTAATAGACTAGTTACAATGGCCTCATGGTCAGATAACCCGGGACTGTTACAGTGACAGACAATATTCTCATTACCTAGGTTTGAACATACATAGCCAATTGTTGAAGCTGAATGGTTCGTGATACGTGTTGGTTGGTTAACATGCATGTTCAAATTAAAAGACTGGAAAAGATTGGACAATGTTATGGTCTGACTATTAAAATGATCAGAAAAGTCTATGTTAAAATAGCCAGACACTATTATATTTTCAATGACAGGAATGCCCGACAATAAAATTTCCAGATTTTCTATAAACAACTCTACATTCTCGGAAGGAGACCTATAAATTCCCAGCACATACATATGTAACTCTTTGCAATAAGCCATTGAAAACTCAAAAATATTTTCTTTTAGAAGAAAGTCATATTTATTTACTGGGATAAACGCAAATTTAGAGATAAATTCCTTGTACATCAATATAACAGTGCCCCCATGACAGAATTCCCTACGAGAAAATTTCGATATTACTATATAATCAGATAATTTAAGAGGCTCGTCATGCCTCAGCCAATGTTCAGTAAGGATTAAAATATCATCATCATAGTCAAAGTCAAAAAATAGCTTTATTGTCGTAACTTACCAAGTTGTTGACAAAGCTATACTCAATATCTAATGTCTAAAAGGTCGATAGTTACAATAAAACTTATTCCTAGGTACTAAAAACACACCAGTCCATAGAGTAAAAAAGAGACGATATAAAAAATAGAACAATCTTCACAAACATTTTTTAATCAATCCTATCACTAAAAAATTCATTCAGGTTGTAGTAAGCCTTTTCCGATAACATTTGTTTTGTTTGCTTTCGGAGCCGTTCAATTAATGGTTGCCTTCTCAACCGTAAGGGGATATGATTAATGATCTTCTTGCCCCGATAAATTATGGAGCTTCTAACTAGCTCTGAGTGTGGAATGGGAAACCCAAGGGTGTGAGTGTGACGCATATTATATTGCCCACCTATAGATAGCTCACTCTTGTATTTCTTAAAAACAAGACAAAGCGTCTCCAAAACAAATATGCAACACAGAGTTAAAATGCCATGTCTTACAAATAATGGACGACATGAATCGCAAATTTTTGCACCACACATATATCTGATTGCCCTCTTCTGCAAGATAAACACAGAGTTGAACAAATAGTGAGGACATGTGCACTATTTATGATTGGCAGTTAGCAAGGCTATTATTCAGAAAACCAGGAAGGAAATGTGAGAGAATACACAATCCAATGAAAGTGTCTCTGAAGTCATCCCAATTTCGCAACCACACGCACTGCCAACAGACAGATGTAGATCATGACCACAGACCACATAGACTGAGCGACAGGGCAACGCGAGTGAAGCCGGCTAGGGGCCTAGAGAGGCCCAACGCGACCGATTGCTTTCAGTCGTATTTTAACCATCGTAGTGGTCACATCGTGTTATTTTTGTTAAATATCGTTTTAAAATGGGAAAATGTGCAGTAGAGTGTTGTAGGAATAGAACTGACTCTAATAATGACGAAAAAAGTGATGTGTTTTTCTTCAGGTAAGTAGAAATTGAATTTATATAATTGCACAAATTCACGGGTTTCGCCGCTATTAAACCAGCTTGCGTGGCGTAAAACCAGGGTTGGCGCAGAAAATTCAAGGCCCCGTTCAGCCAAGAGCGGTTTTCGCGCAATTTGTTGCTGTTTTGTGGTTATATTTGTATACCGGCATGTTTTTTTGCACTTTATTTTGTTTATTATTGTTTTAAAATATTTATTAAAAGAACATGGCACAATTTACGTGTGATTTTGGTCCTCGGTAGACTTTTTTTTTAATTTGAGTACCTATGTTATTTTTGAGGTCAAATGAACCACTTATGGAACACTTTATCCCCACGCTACGGGGTGACGTCAAAAAGTTAAGCGCTAAAGTTTTCGAAATAAAATATCATTTTAAATAAATAATCTGTTTTTCGCGATTTATTTGGATATGTTATTATTGCAATGCACGTGTTTGTAATAAAATGTATACAGGGTGCTATTTCTATGTTTTTAGTTATTCTTTTAAGGAACTAATCTACCTTATTTCCAAACTAAACATGCTTAATTCCTTGGAGACATATGTTTTCTTTTTAAATACGTATAAATCTGATTTTATTTAGTATTTTTTATGTACAGGGGTGTTTATAAAAGTTTTTAGTTAAAATAATTCAGTGGTGGGTTTTTACCCTAAAAGTCTGTATCTTAAATTATACATTGCTATTGTTAGTCAAGTCCATATTTACTACAAAATAACACTGTATGTATCTAGCTCCGACATCGATTTTTGTTATTTTTTGCAATATGGAATTAAACTCGGCTCTATAGGGTATTTTTACGCTCTTAAGGTCAAATCTATATTTTAAATAAAATGCCAAATAATGCAGTAATTTTTGAACTTAAAACACAATATTTTCTCAGATTTCCTCGAGATCCGCCCATGAAGATAAAATGGATTAAGGCAATAAAAAAAGCCGATGACTGGCTGCCCCTTGAGTATAGCAGAGTATGTTCCGAACATTTTGAAAATGAACTAATTATCACTAGTAAGAAACGTCACCGGTTACAATCCATAGCAGTTCCAACATTAAAATTGCCAAGTGCTTTGACGGAGGATAAGTTTACGCAAACTGAAGCTGATAGATCACTAAAACCATTAGACGATCCCTTAAATATATCGTCCGCATCAAGCTATAAAGACAACACACTAGATCAAGAAGATAATTTTGGTACATGTCTACCACACAAAGCAACTATCCGCCGTTGGTACCAAGCTCTTGATGGGGAACCCGGATTTACTTCCGAGGAATTTCAAGCTTTAAGAATGAAAGCCGATTCTTCTGAAGAAACCATTACCGCGGGCCTAATTATTGACGAAATGGCAATAAGACAGCATATTGAATGGGATGGAGAAAAATATCACGGATATGTAGATTTTGGAGCTGGAGATGAAACAGAAAACACTTGTGTTGCAAAAGAAGCCTTCGTCTTTTTAATAACATCATTAAAAGAAAATTGGAAAATACCTGTAGGATACTTTCTATTTGACGGAGTAAGCGGTAATCAGCGTGCATCATTAGTTACACAATGCATAGAAGAAGCATATGAATCAAAGGTTAATATTGTATCTTTGACTTTCGATGGTTGTGCTGCCAATATTTCAATGATAAAAATTTTTGGATGTTCATTTGATCCCAAAAATATTAAGTCACACTTTCCCCATCCTGTTACTTCACAAGAAATTGCAGTTTTTTTAGATGCTTGTCATATGTTAAAGCTAGTGAGAAATTGCTTTGAATTTAAAAAAAACATTTATTGACTCTGATGGGGAACCTATAGAGTGGTCTTATTTAGTTCTACTTAACAATTTGCAATATGAGGAAGGGTTGCATTTGGCTAATAAGTTAAAAAATCAGCATCTTAACTTTCAAAATATGAAGATGAAAGTTAAATATGCTGCACAGTTTTTTAGCAAAAGTGTTGCAAACGCGTTATTTTTCTGTCAAAATAATTTAAAACCCGAAAACTTTCAAAATGTTACTGCAACCGTTAAGTTTATTATATTAATAAACGATCTATTTGATATATTAAACTCAAGAAATATTCTAAACCTTCAATATAAAGCTCCTTTAAATTTACAAAATTTTGAACATATATTTAAGAGATTAGATACTGCTCGAGAAGTTTTGCTAAATTTAAAAACATCTGATAATAAAAAAATAGTAGAGACAAACAGAAAAGTAGGATTTATTGGGTTTTGTTTTTGCATAGACAGTGCGAAACTATTATTTAAAAAACTGATAGAAGAAAAGCGCGTGTTGACATTTTTACCCCTCTATAGAATCAGCCAAGACCATTTAGAACTTTTATTTTGCAACATTAGACAAAAGGGTGGATTTAATAATAATCCAACTTCACGACAATTTAAATCAGCCTATAAAAAACTTCTTTGTCAAATGCAGTTAAAAGATTCTTTTACAGGTAATTGCATACCTTTGGAAAACTTAACGATTCTTACTATTAATTCACCAATTCAAAAAATTAATTTAACTTCGAATATGTACAGATCCATAGAACCATCAATTACAGAAAATATTGAGGATAAATTTAACTTCAATATTTCTCTAGATTCCTTTCAACTGAGTGAATATTGTGAGCATATTATTATTTATATGAGTGGTTTTGTGGTTAAATCTTTGGCCAAACAAATAAAATGTGAGCCTTGCATTAATAGTTTATTTTCTAAAGTTAATAGGGTTTTGGCTGAGTTAATTTTTTTAAAAGATAGAGGAGGTCTTACCTATCCTTCTGAAGATGTCATAAAAATTTGCCGAGAAACTAATAAGGCGGAATGCTAAACATGAAAATCAAAATGTTCATTCAAAATTAAACAAAATCAAAGTTATATCTCATGTTTTAAATTTTTTTATAGATCTACATATATTTAATGATTTAAAAAGCCATCAGCTCGATAATTTTCCAAATAATTGTAATCATTTAGTAGAACTGATAAGGGCTATTTGTCAAAAATATTTTGATATTAGAGTTAAGCATATTACAAAAATTTTTAATAATTGTAAAACAACCAAGCGCCAACTTTTAAATAAAACTGTTTTATTTCAAGGAAAATAATGTTTTAAAAGTATTCCAAGAATACACAACAATATTTCAGATAGTTTCATTTCTAGTCATAGAAATAACTCCCTAACTAATTAAATATTTTTTAAGCACACTACCCTGTAGGTGTTCAGCTCTTGTATTTAATAAATTATGTAATAGAAACAACTGTTACTAATGTCAACAGCAGTCTAATAAGTCGGGTCTGACGTCAAGTAAAAATTAAATAAAAAAGGCTCCCTTTCTCGGCAATTACAATCGGCAATTTTTTTACAGTTTTCCTACGGACTATTAATTTTTAAACCAATTAATAATGTGGGCTTCCCAAAAATAACACTTAAAATGTGTCGCTAATTAAACGCCAAACCGGACTTATTAGAATGGCGTCGACTGTATATTTTGTTTTATTTTTAATAGTCACTATTCATTCGACACTATTTAATATAATTATAGGCAGTTCTACGAGCCCCAACAAAAATATCACTATAATTAAAAAAATGTAACTGAAGCCTACTCTGTGACTGATACTAGTCGCCTATGGCAACGCGGATCATTTCCACTCCCCGCATACCCCCCGAGCGGCTTCACTTGGCACAGTGATACGGAATAGGCAACGCTCAGTCTATGTGGTCTGTGATCATGACAGACAGGATCAGAACTAAATAAGCTGTTTTTAAAATATAGACAGATATGTCCTCAGTCAGACTTCTTAAGAGCAAATACAGTCTCAATGTGGGAATCCCACCTGAGAGCTGGATCGATCCAAACCCCCGGAAACTTTACCCAATTATCCCCAACAACTCCTGACTTTATAGAATGATTAAAACTTTTTGGATATTATTCCTAGGGCGCAAATCCAGTAGATACATGAATTTCTAAGCTGTGAATCATGTCACTTGTTGCTAGCTGTAGCTTCCCCTGCTACTCATCAGATAAATAAAAAAATACATGTTTATTAAAAGTAATACCATTTACAGTGTATCATAATACAAAATTGGGCAGGAAAAAAAACTGATATTTAAGTTAAATACCTACTAATGTAATGACTAAGACTCCCAAATAGTAAGTTCAGAAATAACCTCTTACAATTCAAACATCCTTATAGTCCTTCTAAAACAATTAAGAGACGTGGATACAAAATCAATATTCGTGGCATTACCATAATTTCACATTCTTCTAATGGGTCTATTCTGATTATAATTAGTACTCTGATACTCTAGGTAAAACATATCCCTACATCTGGTGCCTCTCTGTGGCACCCTACAAGGAATTCTCTCAAGAAGAGTTGAGCAGTCAATTAAACCATTCACAATTTTAAAAAGTATTTTAAGTTTGTATGCAATGAAATGCAAAAATCTCTTCTGAATCCTTTCCAAACCGTCAGCATGACATCTATAAAACGGACACCAAACACTGCTAGAGTATTCCAGAATCGATCTCACAAGGGATCAATAACAATAAACGTTTTTAAGACAGTAAACATTGTCAAATCAGACAGAGTACGCTTTAAAAATCCAAGGAGCTTAAACACTATTACATACTTAGTAATAACGATCTACGAAACTCAGACATGGGTCAAACATCACTCCCAGGTCCTTAATAAGCTTAAGTGGTTCTATCAAAGTATCATGTAGTTGGCAATCAAACAAAATCGGTTGAGTATTCCTGTGGAAATGCATAACCTTATACTTATGCAAGTTCAACGACAATCCGTTATCTAAACACCATCCTGCCAAGCTATTAAGATAGTGATGCATTCAGGTATAATTGGTTGCTAACTGTCATTGTCAAGTGTTTGGTACTCGGCGAATGCCCATTGACTTAAGTGAAACCTCACCTGAATGGCATTGCTCTAGTTTACCCTACAAATGTTTGCCTGTTGCTCCGCTTCTATTTATAAATCTTCATAAAAAAGTGCTAGTTTAGTGACCTTAACGAAGCTGAAAACCCTAAAGGAAACTGGAAAAACGATCGACGATCGATTTTATTGCTTGTCTACCAGATTTGATGCCTATTAACTAATGAAAACCCATGTTAGTATTTGATAGCATATTTTAACTGCATACTATTGTTAAGGAATAAATGTGTCTGTGTAGGTATATCTATTAGAAAAATAAACATGTTGAATATATCCTTAAATTGTACTTATTGTATGTACATCAATTATTTAAATGTTTTGCAGAATTTTATTCCCAAAGCCCAAATTTGAAATGTAAAATGCCTAGGAATAAATTAAGTTAACCTTGAAAAATAAATGTATAAGATGCAATGCCACTACTTGTTTTTTATCGGTGGGTTATTCTGATTTTTATGATGCTTGTAATATTTGTAATAGCAAATAAGAAAATAATAGATATATGCTGAAGGCATTACAACTTATGAAGATTTTCTATTTCAGAAGAAAGTACCCTATTTCAAAGTAGTGGCTTTATTTGTTACTCAGAAAATGTTTAAAAATCTTTGCTTAATTATTCTTAGGGCGCCATTTGTATAAATGAACACTTTTTTAGGATACTTTTCCGTGAATAAACATGACTCCAGTTCATAGGAACGCAAACTACCAAACTCCGAAAAAACAATGTCAAGATGAAAAGGTGACTCCTGATAGTACTACACAAGCTGAAAAGCAAATTTTGGACTTCAATAAAGGACAAGATGTCTTAGAAAAACAAAAAGATGGAAGGTAGGAGGAAGGAAGGTTCATTTTGTGTATATTTTTCAGAATATCATAACAAAAATAAATATGTGCCCAGTGGCTTCTATTCAATACATGGTAATAAAGGTATTGAAAGTATCAGAAGATTAAGTTATTTTATAAAGATGGTTTCTATTAATTGTATTATTTTTTTCTACAAGTTTTTGGGATGTATTTATCCATGAATATATAAAATACATAAATTAATTAAAACAAAATTACATTTAAGGCTGCTCGCTTTTAAAATCAAAGTTGAATTCAGCTACCTATAAAGCTCATGGCTTGGACAACTATGTCCCAATATAAATTATTCAATATGAAAATTGCAAAACATATATTTTGTTTTAGGTATTATTTTGGGACAATAGTGGAAGTTGATGCTGTGAGAGAACAATGTCTAATTAAATATGGAGATAACACACAACATTGGTCTAGTTTTAAGGATTTAACAAAGCTTAGTACAGGTATTATTCTAATCAGATCAATAATTTAGGACATATAAAAAGTATGTAATATTTTTTTGGTATGATCCGTTTTCTATTGATAATGCTTATTTAATCATCCATTAATTAATTTCTTACTCCACATACCACAAATAGTATGCATAATGTGATTAATTAAAATGTTGCATACAATATAAATGATATCTAAAGAAAGCATTGTCTAAAAGACTAACAATTTTTGTTAACAGCAAGAATTATGAAGAAATAATATATCATACCAATTACATAAGAGAACAGACATAAAAGAGTAATTCACAAAAGTAGATGATATCAGATAGTAGATTTGGTGTCTTAAGGCCCAATCTTGATCTTAGAAAGAACTTTGACACCATGCATTTTTCAGTTATATCAGACAAACAGATCTGCTCAAAAGATGTGTGTATATAAATAAGATACTTTTTCTGAAATATGTAAATAATTTAATGTTTTTATTTGTTTTCTTTTGAAGGTTTAGAGCAAGAAGACTTACTTTGTGTAATTTGTAAAAAGTCGTCGCCGAAAAACGAGAAAGTTATCAGTGTTTGTGATAGGTGTGGAAGAGGA
The DNA here is from genome assembly GCA_016904865.1 of Pissodes strobi. NCBI lineage: Eukaryota > Metazoa > Arthropoda > Insecta > Coleoptera > Curculionidae > Pissodes > Pissodes strobi. The sequence goes on from MU184905.1 coordinate 21,268, forward strand.
TATCATAGGAAATGTCACCAGCCTGAAATACCTAGTCAGAAGGAAGGTATGATATGTATTTATGAATATTAATACATATGCAATATTTGGTATAAATTTTTTCATATTACAAACCAGCCGTCATTGTTTTTCCACTTACCATGGTTTTATATTATTTCTATTCGCATTATAGCTTTCAGTATTGTCAGATATCTGGCTTATAAGGCTCACATATATTGAAGATATTTTGTTAATGGCGGGATCGACACAAGTACACATCAATTGCATAATAACATAAACCATTAATAATATTATTAAATTTCAATCAGTCACATATGTATGTAGTTATTAATTTGTTAACGTTATTTTTAGTCCCACTAAAATGTTTCTTCCATAGATTTAAAAAATATATTTAATGGAAGCTTTCTAATATTTAAATCCATTTAGCATTTTCATAGTCTACTGATTGAATGACTAATATCCAGTTTAATTTTTTTTAATGCAGAGCCCATTCTGATATAGATACTGCGGAAAACGTTAATATCGATAATATAAAATTAATTAAATTTTTTTATTTAATTTTTTTGAAATATATTATAGATTCTAACTGGATGTGTAAGAGATGTATAGATAGTGATCCAAATAGAGTGAGAAAAAGTGATTCGAAACCACCTTTTCGAAGGGACTCGAGGAATTCAACAGGGTCTAGTACTCAGGAAACAATGCCTTCATCTACTACACCTAAAATATTACCTTATGAGGTAAGCCAGTTACCTCTAAAAGTATCATACTAATTTAATTTTGGTTTTGAATGTCAGGGAATTTTCAGAATTCAGCGGTGGAATTCGAGGGTATTTCCCTTAATAAAAAAGTTCATATGCAGTTATGGTTTGAAGGGTTTCATTTCATTTACATTTTTAAAAATTTTAAGACTATCCAATGATGCTGTTTATATGTTAGAAATAAAGAAAATCATTTGTAATCAGTAAAATCAAATAGCCCCTATTTGTCACGTAACGATAATAACTATCACCTTGTTGCTTTGCCACACATGATTGTTTATTTCATTTGTCTGTTACAGTTAAGCTCACTGAACTGGGATACATATCATAGAGTCAATACCGAGCAGATTTACTGCTACTGCGGCGGGAATGGAGAGTGGTACAAACAGATGCTGCAATGTGGGCGCTGCAAGCAGTGGTTCCACGAGAAGTGCATTGACTGTCTGCAGTATCCATTGTACTGTGGAGACAGGTGAGGCACGAATTTATTGATTTAACTGTTTAGAGCAAAAGTGCATGGCAAAAATATAAAATGTCTATGGAGAAAAGAAAATAAATTAAAAGCATGGTCAAAAATATATTACATAAGGCATATTATTATAAGTCTACTTATAATAATTATGATGAGTGTGTGTATTAAAAAGTTTTTGTTCTCTTGAACTCCTTGCAGGTAGTCTAGAATGTATAATTATAATTAAGCTCTATAAAGGAGTTCTTGCAGGGACATTCTAATAAATGCACAAAGGGATAAAAACGACAAACTTAACGGTATACCAAAGACTTCTTGGTTTCTTCTCAAACTCAAGATTCTTTTATTAATAAAAATCATACACAATAATCTTGGCATGATTGAATAATATTGCGTCAAATTTATGCAAATGTCATCTCACAGAACAATCATTAATGCTATTACCTCGGCATAGTTCACACAGAGTTGAAATGTCATTCATTAAAAAATCTGTTCTACTATTTAAATAATAATACTACTATAGCAACAGATGTGGTTAAAAGAACATATGCAAAAATGTAAATAAATCATAGACCACAAGTTTCGATGACAACGATGAATGTATATATAAGAATACTAACACAGTTTAAACGCTAATTACAGTTAAAACTTAAAGTCTAAAAATTGCTGCACTGTATATGGTTCTACTTCCATAAGCAGTTTTTTAATGCCACTTTTAAAAGTGATAAAATTTGTCTCCGTCTTGATGTTACGCGGCATATTGTTAAAAAACTTTATACACGAGTAGGTAGTACCTCTTTCAGTGGCGGAAAGTTTGTGTCGAGGAGTATTGAATCCACAATATCTGGTACGTATGCTCTGCTTTGATTCAAATAACGAGAACTGCTCCCTGTTTTTGAAGAGAAACAGCAAACACTCATAAATATAAAGCCCTGGTACTGTAAGAATGTTCAGCTCTTTAAACTTTCCCTTGCAACTGTGTCTGTGTCGCAACGATCAAATAATTCGAACTGCTCTTTGCTGTAGTCTAAATACCTGAGCAGCACCCGAGCTGCCTCCCCAGAATATTATCCCGTATCTAAGGGCTGAGTAAATATTTGCATAATATACGACCTTAAGACATTCAGTGTTCAAATACCTAGACACAACTCTGAGGGAGTAACAAGCTGATGCGACTCGTTTGCCCAGATTCATCAGACTAGACTTTCGTTATTCAGGCAAACTGTATCTGGGATCTTACTGTCTTTTTGTTTAGTTCGAAAGCACACCAAGTCTTGGCTGAATTAAGGATTAATCTATTCCTTGCGAACCATTCCTGAGCAGCCCTCAATCTTTCAGAGAACACTTGAAGAAGATCAGACAATGTTATTCCTAATGTAAGAATATTTGTGTCATCTGCAAAACTTACAAGGTGTGATGTATTATCAAGTACTTCCTCTAAGAAGATGACCCTCCCTGGAAGAGTAGATTTTGGTATCTCTCTAAATAACAACCTTCTGTCTTCTGTTTGAAAAATATGATCTTATCCACTCAAGAGCAGGACCACGAACGCCATATCTCCCCAATTTATGTAACAGAATTTGATGGTTAAGGCTGTCAAATGCTTTCAAGAGATCCAGGTATATTCCTAATGAAATATTTCCTGCAATGAACGTATTTTATCTAAACCTAACTTTCATTCTGACCCCCTCCTTAATGTCTACAAAACGTCCGTTATATTGCCTCATTTTTTTAAAAGGAAATAAGTAAGACAAACATAACTATATAGATCCATCGCGCTGACTAGCTGTAACAATAAACGTATCGAAATAGTTATTTATGCAAAAAGTGTGTAAAGTGACCCTTTTTTTATGAATGGGTATATTGTCGCATGAGCCTTATGCGAATGCAACAATTCCATGAATAAAACAGGGTACTTTACACATGAGTAGCATACAAAGTTTTTCCTACTACCGAAAAATATATGAAAAACAAAAATATTATTAAATTACTTTACGCACTAGTGCGTAAAAAATAGTATATTATGATATAAGTGTATAAGAGGGCCTTTAAAGCACGCGCGACATATGTCTAAACACGACGCGCAGCGGAGTGTTTTGTAAGTCGCAAGGGCTTTAAAGGCCTCTTATACACGTATATCATACGCTATTTTTTTATTATGAATGCATCATAATCTCAAAAATGGTTTAAATATTAAACTTAAGGAATATATTGACGAATATATTAACCTGTCACATTTGACATGATCAAATGTTTCTATAGCAACCTTTAAAAAATTAGGCGCATCATAAACGTCATTTTAAGCACGCTGCAGCGTGCGATAATCGTTGATTATGATGCATGCGTAATAAAAAATAATTTTGCGCACTAGTGCGTAAAATATATTATTTTAGGCACTGCCCTAAATGTCAAAAAGTATGTCAGATTTACTTTACGCACTAGTGCGTAAAAAACTTATTTTACGCACTGCACATTAAAAAGGCCTATTTACGAATCTTAGAGAGTGCGTAAAGTACACACTTTACGCACGGTAGTAGAAAAAATATTTATTAACCTGAGACAAACTTAATAGCTTCCTTAAGAAAAATAATTTTGATGGCAGTTCGGATTTGAGCAGACGTAATTAAATACAGAAACAATGCTATGCATGACAGCAGGAATGTGGATGCTACCTTCTTAGATCTGGGCAGGTAGTTTAAATACAATGTAGTCCTAAATTGCATTAGATCCTTCATATGATTGCGGTAAGGAGAGTTCCTCTTCGTCTGCTCGAGTCCTAACTAACAAATAAGAATCGGAAACTTAAAGTGGCTGCGATGCTTAGAGATTGAACGATTGGTATATGTGTAGAGCAGATAATATCGTCAAAATGTCAAAAAACATAAAATAACAAAAATAGAGACATGTTAAAATCAGGGCACATTTTTCGCAGGAAAAGTATCACTTTCCTAACAAGAAAATAACTACATATAATTTTTTTCATCTTAGGCAAAAGTCAACATTTAATAAATCAGGACTTGCTTCAACTCTCACAATATTTTGAAATGTATTGTGAATATTCGTATCTGTATACTATTATTTTTGGTTTTGCAAAATGGTACATCATTCTTAATGGGTCTATTGGAACTATTATCTAGCATTCGCTTTAAAATTTGACCGCGTCCGGTATTTACAGGTATTTAGTTCTTGAAGAACCCTGGCGCTCATTTCATTATGACTGTATGTATAATCAAGCCCTGTACAATTAGACTGACTATTTCGATTGTAATCCATGGTTGGTGACATGTATACTGATTGTGAGTACCTATCATCTAAGATTTTGGGCGGATACAAAAATAAAGAAATTAAAATAATAGATATATTATTTTAATCAAAGTTAAAGAAATATGAAGCACAATTTTCAAGCGTACCGACTCATTTTAATTTTTTTTCCATTAATTCAATACTTTTGCGCCTATAAATAAAATTTATGTAATTTTTCCTTTACAAAATTCCTAATGGCCTTATTGACATTTTCTAGAAATCCTTTAAAATTTTACCCGGTGTTTAGTTCTTGCGAATTACACCCTGCGCTGGATTGCCCTCGTTGTATTAGATATTACACTTTAAAAAATACAATGGTAACTGTATTTAGGAGTTTTTTTTTCTAAGGTTTCAAAAGTGATTTGTATATATTTTTTGCTATTTGAATTTAATTTATGTATGATTTAATCTTGTTCTGATTCATGCTAAAAATAATTCTAAATTCTCTTTTATTTGAAATAGTAAGCTCTAGTACTCTAGTGCATTTGTAAATTAATTGTCGTTTCTAGATTCTATGTGTTTGTGTGTGCAATATGCAACCACGGCAAGGAGTTTGTCAGAAAACTGGAAATGAAATGGGTGGATTTGGTCCATTTGATGTTGTTCAATTTGACAGTCCACCACTGCAAAAAGTATTATGACTTAGATACCGTCGTGATACCCTACATTAGTGATAATTGGCATGCGCTACAATTGGCACCAAAGGTTGGTAATAGTCAAATTCTGTATTTGCCCCTATCGTGAAAATACGTTCGTTACTGCTCATTAATCTTAGTTGTATGGGAGTTAACCAGTTGTAGGAGAGTTATCATATGCATCATGTAGACCTAATGTGACCTTACGTTTAGAGCGCACCGTCCAGTTTTTCTTAGCCTGATCCTTATCAGTATAATGTTCCACTTCTGTTTAGAATGTATTATTTAGTATTGCAATCTGGGAAGGCCTTCACTGTAGCATAAAGATATGCATTGTTGTGACGAAACTAGTATTGGGTTTTATAGGCTTTAAGAGTTTACAATTTAAAAAAAATAATAAAACTTATCCGACTAGTGGCCGTTATATTAGATTTTTAGAAGCAAGTTTAGTTGTAGGGGACGTAATTTGAGATGGTAGATATTATATTATAATTTTTACAGCAAATCGCCACTATCTTATTGATTATTAAGGAATACTAGTAGTAGGAATAACTAGGTGAATGAGGGTGCTGCCTATTCTCAGTTGTATTTCTAGTAATTATCGGCCTCTCAGTAATTTAAATTACAAGTTAATATACAAACATTCTGTTTATATTCATTTTGTGGGTGGGGTTATATGGTTTTGTTTTTATATTATTTAATTTTAACGTACTGTTATCCTTAGATGGCGAATGTTACGAAAGCAGAACGCCGAGAACATATCCTTTCGGTATTAACGAACAACAGGAACCGATTCAAATGCGGAAGGGAGATCAAGAAACGTACTACGATTTGGGGCTTGAGAGTACGCCTACCTCCGCCAGCACCTTGTGTCGTTTTGCCTCAGCCTCACAGAAAAATCACAGAAGGGGAGTTAAAGGAACTGTGGCAGGGAAATAGGTAAGTGTGTGCCTTTCTTAAATCATCCCACATTTAATTATTTATTACAGTGCTTTATGCAAAAGCGATACGCAGATACATATTTAAAACTTGTCTGTATATAGTGTAAATTTCTTCATAAATTATTTAAGAGCTGAACTAGTCCTAAGCCCGAGTTACAAGGAACCATTGTTTAATAATTGCTAAATATTGTTCTAAGCTAGTAATATCCGAATGCAAATGTCTTGCATATTTATTAAAATAATAGCACAAGAAATACACAGGAAAGAAGTATTAACTTTGCCAGGTTGTTGATTCATTTAGTGATTTTATGATTATAGCTTTTTTTATAATTCGGGATTTACTCAAAAACCTTTGGAATAGAACTGCAACCTTTAATTTTACAGCAATGTGAAAATAATTCGATTTTTTTAAAGCAAATTGTGAAAGGATTTGAATGCCAAAGAATCACGTTTAAATGCGACTCGGCACAGAATGTTGAGAGATCTGAACTCTGTCAACAGTATATTAGCTATCTTCAACATCGAACTTACCAATATCAAAGTTTTTAGAGTCGGAATAATGGTAGATTATCGGGATTTATGCTGAAAGTCCGGGAAAATACAAATAGTGTTTTGGAGAATATGCTCCTATATCTCCTAATATTAAAATGTTTTCAGATCGGATTAAGAGATTTTGATTTATCAGTTAAGAACAACTGCAAGCTCGTAAGGCGAGTGGTAATTATTATAAAACCACAAGATATCCTAATAATAGACCATCTATGGTGGATAAACCTGTATCGAGTCTGCTGAAAAATATGTAGATTCTACTATACAAATAAATTGTGATATATTGAACTTAATATATACCGCGTGCAGTGGTTAATAAGAGGGAATTTGGTGCCAGGGTGTTGCATTTACCCCCAGCTATAATATTATTTAGTGAAAGTCAAACAACTGACGAAGTAGAAAAATTTTAAATCTGTTTTCCCAACTATAGTTCGTTGTGACATCCTCATGGCACAGAGGGTTTTGTTGTATATAAGATCTGATATCTCATAGTTATATAATTTAGACATGAGCTATTGGTATAACAGTAGACAGAAACATCTTCTAGGTTGTTTATGTCGTTCGCCGAGTTCAACTCGTGCAGAATTTTTAGGTACATTTTTGGGCATTTGCAAAGGTATATAAATGTATAACTCTGAATAAAGGACAAAATAGAAATTTTAGTGAGCATAGTACAAGGCATAGCTTGGAAGATATGTCCAAGCCATTTCTTGTTGTATTGTGTTGGATAAAACGGTATTTTATAATGATTTAAGCTTAAATGTTAGCAAATTGATGATACTATAGCTCCTATTCGTTTACATGATCATAATTCTGAAAGTGTTCCTTGGTATGCTATGGAGATTATGTTGAGCTATGAGCTTAGGAACCAGGCATATAGGGCTTTTATAATGAAGAAAAGCAACAATAATTGGCAGCACTATGAAGCAGATTTTAATTTATTTAAACCCTGAGATCAGTCAATGTATGTTTGCTAATGGCTTTCTGTTTGATGTGAATGGTACCACTCACTCGTGGGATTGCTAAAATTACGAAGGTGTTTAATAACTATTTGATTATTTGTATCCAAGACATTGTCGCTGTTGTTCATTCTGATTCTCGTTTTGACGACTTCATGGAGTGATAGGTCATGTTTTGTTATATTTGGTTAATATGTCATTAAATAGTTGCACATTTCCCAAGATCTAACGACTAGCACGTTAGTACCTATTCAAATAATAAATAATATAAATAAATCTTGATAATTTCTTCCGATCAATACCTTTCAAATTCAAATTCAAATTCTTTATTGGTGCTAGTACACATAATGTTTACACAAGTCAAACAGTATCTCTTTTTAAAAGAATGCGATACTTAAATCTATGCTACAATCTTAATTTTAACAAGAACAAGAGAAACAACCACAAATAGAAACATCTAATCAGTCTAAAAAGTTTAACAGTCATGTAAGACTTTAGACATACAAACAAATAAATAAATCTAAGGTACTTGGTACAGTTAAAAATATACACATATTTAGTTACAATAAAATATAAAATAGATTTTTTTTCTACATATAATGGCCATAATAAATGTAACTGATTTGAAACGTTTAATCTTTACCCGGATCGTACTTTGTTATTCGACCAACTGAGTGTGGAGTTGTAATACTCATCTAAGGAGTAGAAGGCACTACCGATAAGCAGATCTTTGATTTTTCTCTTAAATAATGTGTTGCTTAGGCTAATTACCTGTTGTGGTAGTTTATTAAAAAGTTTAACAGCATGGTATCCTGGGCCATTCTGACATCTTTGCAATCTGTGATAGTTCGGTCTTAAACTGTTTTTATTTCTTGTGTTATGGTCGTGGATGTCAATAAAGCTGGTATACAAGTCAAGATTGTTTTTAACATAAACAAGATTTTGCAAAATATACTCAGATGGTAATGTTAATATTCTGTGTTTTATAAAGGCTGGTTTGCACTCTTCTCGGTAACTTAAGCCTGCCACCACCCTAACAGCTCGCCTTTGCATGGCAAAAACATTTTGAGCACCACTGGCATGGCCCCAGACTAGCAGTGCGTAACTTAAGTGGGAGTGGAACAAAGAAAAATATGCTTGTTTTACAGCTTTCAACGAGACACACAGTGACAAGCTTCTCAAGAGAAAAACACTTTTACTCAACTTTTTTGTTGTTATTTCCGTATGGGCATCCCAAAGGAGTTTTTGATCAAGAGTTACCCCCAAGAATTTTACATTATCTTCCATGGGATCAATCTTTTTGAGTGAAAATACATACTTCTGAGTCTTGGACTCGTTTAAAAAAAGTTTATTGGTTGAAAACCACTGCCCAGCCCTCGACTGTGCCTCACCCGACATGTCTATAGCTGTCTGTAAGTCTGTGTCTTGTACTTGCCCAGTTGTGTCGTCAGCAAAATTGAAATATAACTCATTTACAGCAATTTTTGGCAAATCGTTAATATAAATAAGAAACAAGATGGGGCCAATAATTGAGCCCTGCGGAACACCAGTGGTAACTTCTTGCTTGCTCGATGTTAAGTTGTTATAATTTACTGTTTGGAGGCGTTTTGTAAGGTATGATTTAATGAGAAGTATACTATCTTGTGAAAATTTATAGTATGGTAGTTTGTCAAGTAGAATGTCATGTGAAACACAGTCGAACGCCTTGCTCAGGTCACAAAATACAGACACTGTGTGTTGTGAGTTCTCAAAACCCTCCATGATATTCTCAACAAGTCTCAAAATTGCTAGGGTTGTGCTTTTACCCTCCCTAAATCCAAACTGACCAGGACTAAGAATGTTATTTTGTTCAAGGTAGCTTGAGATTTGTTTTGCTAGGCATTTTTCATATATTTTTGATAGAATAGGTAGTAAAGAAATAGGTCTGTAGTTGCTTGGGTCATTGACATCCCCTTTTTTGTATATAGGTACAACTTTTGCAATCTTAAGACAGTCAGGAAAGATGTTCTCCCTAATACACAGATTAATCAATTCTGTCAGCGGTATAAGTAGTAGATTTTTTACCCCCTTTATTAATGTTATATCCAAATTGTATATATCTTTACTTGTTTTGTTCTTAAGCTGATCAATCACCTCCCTGACCTCGTTAAAAGACACTTCTTTAAAAAAGAAAGGATTATTATTCAATGTTGTGTTTTTTAAGTTTTCAATAGGATTTACATTTTCACTTTTTATTTGTTTTTGTAGATCTACTGCTACATTGCTAAAGTAGTTGTTAAAATCTTGTGCAGTTAAGTTAAGTGATTGATCTAATGGTCTTGAGGGCTTTTGACGATGTTCATTAATTACTTCCCACATGCATTTGATTGGGTTAGATGAGTTTTTTATTTTTAATTCATTACATTGTATTTTTGATTCTTTAATTGCTTTTTTGTACTCTTGACGATGTAGTTTTATATATTCTTTCAGTTCATTAGTTGGATGATGAGTACAAATATCATTTAAGTAATTTAAGTAGTCCCGTTTGTCTCTAAGGGTGTTATTAAACCATGTAATGTTATAGGTTAGGTTTTTTTTTGTTTTATAGGTTTTTTTAGGGAATGACTTGTTAAAAGCGAACTCTACCAACTGTATGAGGGTTTCAAATTTTGTTTCAGCTGTTAGAAAAGGATCCTTTATAAAGCTAAAATCAGTTGCCGAAATTTCACTGTAGAAAGCATCCTTTCCCTCCCGTGTAATAGGCTGGCACAATTTATTTGTAAACTGGTCAGTGGCTTTTTGCATTGTGCAATTTAGAGTGATTAATTGACCATTGTGATCCGACTTACCAGGTTTTACTATGCTTGCATGGAAATCTTCTTCTGAGAAGTTTATAAAGACATTATCCAAACAATTCTGTTCTCTTGTTGGTTCAAAGACAGTTTGTGTTAGCCCATATGAATGAAGCATATCAGTAAGCTCCTTAGAGGTTTTTTCATTTGTGCAAAATTTTACATTGAAATCTCCTGCCAATATAATTTTTTGTTGTATCCCTATGAGAGTCAAAATCTGATCAAGAACATTAAGAAAGGTGTCAAAATCACCCGAGGTTGACCTGTATACTGATATTATTGTAATATTGTATTTACTAGATTTTACAGCACACACCTCAATGCACTTCTCCACGCTCAGTTGTTTAATGTCACTTAGTTCCGTAAAGTCCGTTCCCTGCTCTAACAAAATTAGTGAGCCCCCCTTAATATACACTGAACGACAAAAGGATGCTGCCACAATGAGATTTCCAATTTTTAGAATGTCTATTTCTCCTGAAGTTAGAAAATGTTCAGTAATACACATTACTTTAATGTTTTTATCACAGCTAAATGCATCCAGCTCATCTGTGATATCCCTTATCGATTGAGCATTGCAGTGGAGCACTTGAAAACTTGCTTTGCTTTTTTCTTGTATAGGTTTCAACATTTCTTCTGCACTATCTTTTAATTGGCCTGTGTTTGTAGGCTTCGTCTGGCATGCGTAAAATGGTTGATTATGACCCCCTCACCCCATATATCTGAGGTCATAATTTTTCCTGCATTCTTCTCCAATACCTCTATTTTAAATGAGCTTTTATAGTTGCTACTCTTGGTTTTCATTTTATGGCATTTGGTTTCTGTTTGTGTGGTGTTTATTATGTAGTTTTTTACATCTTCTTCTGTGACCGTGGGCGATAGGCCTGAGAGAAAGATGTAGGCTTTCCGTGGGGCTACTTGTAGGCTAAAGTTTTTACAGCCTCCAAGTATTGGCTTTTGCCTGTTGGTGGGTCCATTTTTTCTATTTAGGGCCCCCTGCCAGTCGTTTTCCCTATTTTCTGTTTGTCTGTTAGTAGCACCTTTTTTTCTACGTACGACCTCCTGCCAGTCGTTTTCGCTGTTGTTTGTCTGCGTAATATTATAGTTTTGGGCATTTTGGTTTGTGTTTTGTTCGTTTTTTCCGGAACTTTCTTCAGTTTTTGCTTTTCCATTTTTGTCAACTGTCAGCTGCCATGTTGAGTTTGGTGACCTACTCATAGAATCACTCTTGGTTGGGGAGTGGGTGCGTTCGTCACTGTTGGAACTGGTCTGCACGGCTTGTTTTTTCTCGGCCGTTATCAACAATTTTGGTGTTCCTTGATCCCTTGCTAACTTCAGTCCATCAGATGGAGCGGTGACGTCGTTTGTTTTTGGCGGGAAATCACGGAGCTTTCTAACCTCATTTTCCAGATTTTTGCCTCTTTCTTCTAGTTTTATGATGTTTTCCCTCATAAAACGTTTATTTTCGAGTAGTATTTCGTTCTTCTCCTCTAGAAGTTTAATTATCATACCATAGAGTTGCTTTTCGTGGCTCCAATGATCTTCTTCTGCGTAAGCAGGTACGTGGCGGCATTTGGCAGATTTTTGAGTCGCCGCTTGTATTAGGCATGCCGAGTGAAACATTTTTTGGCATTTTCCACACTCTATGAAGTTTTTTGTATCTTTTTTACAGTGAAAACACTTAACTATCACTTTTTCACTATTATTTTCGGTACTTTTTGTGGGCGTTACGATCTCCACGTCTTTATCGTCGGCCATTTTGAATATCACCTCCTATGTTAAGAAAATATTGGTACTTGTGCTTCAATACCTTGAAAATATTATGTTGTCGCATCAGTTTGAATTTAGACGTCACCGTTCCTGCAAGTCGGCACTACATCTGACAATGGCGAGGTGAACAAGCGCGTATGTAGTCATACAATAAGGGTGTAAAGCCCAGAATTTGACAGTTCAGCGTCAATATTTTCCTCAACTATTCTAATGGCGAAAACATTTACTTCTTAACCTTAAATTCGAAAAAATAGCATATAAGCCTGCGGCTTTCAGAAAATCGCCTTAGAATTGTTGATCTTCTAAAGCCCTTAATTTTAAATGTAGTCATACAATAAGGTTGTTCCACCGACCGAGACATTTACATATGTATCACGGTCAATACTTTCTAACAGATTATTCAAGGGTGAATAATTGCCCGATTAAAAATCAGGATTTTTAAAATCTTTACTTTTATGTTCTTGTGAATTTTTTCTACAAATTTATGGCTGATAAGCAAGCAGAACCCCAAATAGAAATTAAATACTGAATTTTGAATGTATTCGCGAAAAAAAAATATTTGCAACAGATATGATTTCTAATTCCGTATAAATCAATGAAGAGACGTCATTTCGTAAACGCTGCTTTTTTTTTGATCCAATCCTAAAAATTGTATTGCATTTTGTTTATTTAGTTGATTTTATTTATCTTCATAGATTTTTTTTTTAATTTAAAGTTAGTTTGTAACATTGAAACCTTGCAGATATTCAAATCACTTTGCAGATATTTTATCAAATTTGGGCTTAAGTGTTCAAGATGTATTGTATTATTTGAGAAAATTATTTTTCAATAAAAATATTGATGTGTGTTGTATTATTTGAAAAAGTTGAGCATGACACTCTGATTAGGCCCCTCTTTTATTGACTGAGTTATTTAAGAACGTTTGTAGCTGTAGAACTTGTTGAGATTATAATTATAATCATATCAAAAGCTCTAGGTCTACCTAGAGTGTTATCTATGTTATTTTAAGATCCTTTACAGTCATACGCCACTATGCTATATTAGTCGCTTCTGATTTGGTGGATTAACGTCACTTGCACTTTATCTACGGTCGAGTCAGTTTATTCTAGCAGGTCTAAATGGTCTAGTGGTCAGATTCTGCGTTAGCGTTCAGTTCCGTCGGGGGCAAGACATGTTTTCTTTATTTTTTTTAAAGGTAATGTTTGTTTCTTTTTGTCGGGTTAGTTTTGTCTGGTTGCGCCCCGGAGCGTGCAGAGGGTAATGCGTGGAGAGTTAACAGTACTCTAAAGTTAGTTAACCCACCAATCAGAAGCGGCTAATATAGCATAGTGGTGTAAGACTGTAAAGAATCGTATTAAGCTAATAATCTACGCGAGTACTGAAAACCTATATTTACTCAGGACAAAATATTTCAAAGTATTATAAATTTATTACCATAAATTAGCGTGGCAACGCTGAATTAGTGTATTCGTCTTTGGACTCGTATTTTTTTATTTGTTCTCTGTTGTAGCTCTAATCGGCCCCTGATTTGACGTAAAATTTCTCAAAATTGATCCATGTAACTAAACTGTTGGCCATTTGCTTTCAAGCAAGGGAAATTTCGCCTAAATTTAAAACTAAATATTTTCTTAACCAGACATGATATCGACCTGCGGTTTTTAATGATTAATAGATTTATCTCTTAGGAAACACTTTCCAATGTTGGATTTTTTAAACTTTCAAAAAATTTTATATACAGGGACAGGGTGTGAAAGAAGATGGTGATTTTTGCTCCAATTTTAATAACATCTAATTTTCACAATAATGTTTTTAAATATTGTCACTGTACGTCAATTGAATCTATGTCCATAGCAAAGAAAGCAGTCTGTCAAATTTTTGATGTCTGCTATATTTTAAGAGATATTGATTTTTTTGTAAAACCTTGTGATTTTCAACTTTTTGGTAGCTAGACCCCACTGTATGATCGTGCAAATTTTATAAAGGATTATCATTATACCTTACGAAAAGCTCGTTTATGTTCAGTAGTACCTAAATGTTGTGATGTGCAGTGGCGTACTTATAATCACTTATAATATGGTTTATGTGTGTCTCACATTTTTTTCTGATTGTTTTGTATTGAAAAGTACAGGGTGTTCACCCATAATGTAGCTTAAAAATTAACAAAGGTAACTTTGTTCATTTTTAAGCTACGAAAAAAAATAATAAAAAACTAAATTGTAGGGTTTTTTATGTAGTTTTTGCACACGTAAAGAAAAAAAAACAAAAAGTAAGTATACAGGGTAGATCAAAAAATTCTAAAATTCTAAGGATTTTTAATGTAACCCACTAAATGCCTATTCCTAATACTTTAGGAGTTATTGACAGTTGAAGTCGCTATTTTTTAATTATAATAATAATTCTTTAATCATTTTTAAAACGGAAGATACAAAAGCACTACTCGAAGCAATGAGGTCGAATTGCGGAAACTCAAAATTTACACCTCAATGACTTCAAAAGCTAAATAAAAGTTATATTCTTAGATGGCTGTTGTCATAAAAAAATAAAAGAACAAACAAAATAGCGACTTCAACTGTCAATAACTCCTAAACTATTAGGAATAGGCATATAGTGTGTTACATTAAAAATCCTTAGAATTTTACGTAGAATCGAAAAATCTAATAAAAAATGGGTGCTAGATTTAAAAAATGTTTTCTTTTTTTATCTACCCTGTATACTGTAAAATTTTTTGTTTTTTCCTTTTAGTGTGCAAAAACTACATTAAAAACCCTACAATTTTGTTTTTATTTTTTTTTGTTGCTTAAAAATTAACAAAGTTAGGGGACATTATGGGTGAACATCCTGTACTCGCCTCTAAATTAAGCAAGTTTTTTCCTTAATTTTTATTTTTTAATATTGCACTGTATCTACCATGTATATTTTAGTGTCTAAAATTTTGTTTAATAAATATTCCTAAAATTAAACTTGTTTTTAAAACCCTTAAAATTATATATAACTAATTTGATGTATTTGATTTTGCGAGCGAGTACTTTCCAATAAAAAAAAAATCGTGAAAAATTGTGAGATACTCATACACCATAGACATATTAGTGATTATAACTACGCTACTGCACATCACAACATTTAGGTACATTTTTTTACTGACCATAAACAAGCTTCTCATAAGGTATAATAATCACTTACAAAGTTTGCACGGTACAACGCACAGTGTGGTCTAACTACCAAAAAGCTGAAAAACAAGTTTTTACAAAAAATCGGTATTTCTTAAAGTATAGCAGATGACAAAAATTTGACAGACTACTTTCTTTGCTATGTACCAGTGATTCAATTCAAAATATATATTATGAAAGTTACATGCTATTGAAATTGGAGCAAAAGTCATCGTCTTCTTTGACATATATTAAATTTTGACAGTTTAAATAAATCCAACATTGGAATTTTTTTCTTAAGGGACAAATCTATTAACCACTAAAAACCAGAGATCGATATCATGTCTGGTTAAGAAAATTTTTAGTTTTTTAATTTAGGCGAAATTTTCCTTGCTCGAAAGCAACTGGCCAGCAGTTTAGTTAATAGGTTCTATATTATTATTGGTGTGAGTTGTTTATTTATAATGCCCAAATAATGGTGAAAATACCTCTCATGATCATTATCAGCTAAAAAACAAACTCAATCACCTACCTTTTGGTTCCAGAACGCGCTACCTCAGGTTAGGTGATTGTTTCTGATTTTTTTCTAAGATCTGAAAACTGCTTTGGTTATTAGTGACAAACTGTCCAGAAATATCAGCATTTCACTTGTAAGTATTTTATTAAATAAACTATTCTTGTTTCGTTTGTCTAGACGTCTACAATTTTTGCCTCCGCCATCTTTTTCGAACACTCGCAAGATCGTATCGTGCGACACAGCGATGCGAAATCTTATGCTGGGCGTAGCATATCAGCAATCTGCCAATCATAGTGAAACTGAGTCACCTTGTCCTAGTCCCGAGATCGAAAAAGCAGATAGGGTAAGGTGTTTTCAGTTCAGATATTTCTATTAACTGATAACGTTTCAAGAGATATTTAAAATGTATAAAGATTTACAAGAAAGAATTCCTCTTTAACCATTTCAGAACTATTTTTAACATATAGTAGCACTTATCTAAATAGCCATGTTAAACGGTTCGTGATTATTGAACAAGAATAAGTGTATAACATAATGTATATAAACTAATTAAGATAGTATTTGCCTATATAAAGTACATGGAATGAAAAACGCATTTTATTACCCTTGTCACAAAATTTGCATACCGTGTTAAAAATCGATAACTTAATAGTGCCATTAGTGATTCCACATTCAGTTACAAGTAGTAAATAAACATTTTTTTTTTCATATATCTCATGTTAAGATGGTAATTGACCTCAGTAGAAATATTTGTTTTTTATCTAAAAGTTAGTAGTGTTTTTTTATAAAGAGCAACATAATTTGTTAGTTAAAAAAGTTGCTTCTCTACTACTAAATTCCATCGGTGACTTTTTTTAGTAAAGTTTTAGTAGACATGTGGTTTCGAAATTAGTGTAATGTTGACAGTAACGTGTGGGACGCTTTAACCCTCGATTTTGCTCTTAAAAATGACGATATCGGAAATCTTTTTGGTAAGTTTCTCAGGGAGTCATTCAGTTCGATTTTTAAAAACGACTAAAGTTTATGCGAAAACAATTTTTTTTTCTTATTTATGTATATGAAACATTAATTTAAACTTTAACAATAATGAATGGTGAATCTC
>MU184905.1:38257-68053 GCA_016904865.1 Pissodes strobi
AATTTTCTATCTAAAGCTATAAACTGGAATTGTAAAAACTGGTCCTATAAAACACAATTATTTATTAAATTTTTTGGGTTTATTTTAATCCGTACATTTAAGTTTTCTTAATACTGCTACTATATGTATTTTTAAACTGCACTGGCTTCATTTTAGCTAATAGGAACTATGTCGAAGTAAAATTACAACAATCATTATCCATGCCGCGGTTTATTTAGTTATCTATCCCTACTGGGACAAAATCTTAAAACGTT
This sequence comes from Pissodes strobi, assembly GCA_016904865.1. Taxonomy (NCBI): domain Eukaryota; kingdom Metazoa; phylum Arthropoda; class Insecta; order Coleoptera; family Curculionidae; genus Pissodes; species Pissodes strobi. Next base: position 38,512 of record MU184905.1, read on the forward strand.
CTATATACATATACACGTCTCTTATGCTAACCATATCAATTTTTCAAATGTGTGGGCAGAACTTTTACAAATTACGCCTTAATGAAAACAAGACTCGGCCAATGGCAGACTAATGTTTTGATATTCTTGATTAACATGCATTTTTAAAATATATATCAAAGTCAATACTCAGTTTTTGAGACTGTATATTAGAACTTCGTTGGAGTAGATATAGACAAGAGAGTAAATCTGTAATAATACGGTTCTATTCATCAAAAACAAATGTATTCTTCACGTTGTTAGTTTTGAGCATAAATCGCTATCTTCTCAAGGAGTTTAACATCTTATTCCACATTACACTCTGAACTTCAAATCGAGTTTATTTCAACCTTCTGATCTCTAAGATCAGACCTAAACCATTCAAAGGCCAAACCTATAAACCCGATATTTTTCAAATGTATCCACTTAAATATGGTGAACCCATCTTATCAATCTTTGACGGGTCTAAAAACAGTAAGTGATTAGCAATTGTTATTGTTAAGACATTCTGTGATATACTTAGTAATCTGGTATAAAGAATTATTCATGCCTCGCACTGCAAATTAACCTATTTTCTATTACCGAATTACGTGATTTATTTTTATTATTTTTTTTAACAATTTTACATTTAGGGCCAGATGTGTACGTGATTTAAAGTTGTTGATATCAGTTCTATTGCCATCTTTATGCAAATGTATTACGGCTTTTAGACTCACAGTGTGTATTAGGAGCATTTCTTTATTAAGCGTTATTATTTGCTTGCATTAGCGTTCATAATAAAGTATATACATTTTTCAGTTATTTTAATTTATAAATTATTAGAAAAGGAGGTTTTTTCAGCTTTTTGGACCGTTTTATTAAATTATTGTTACTAAATGGCCAACGTTTCGGCACTAGTTTGTGCCATCATCATTATTATTATATTATTATTGTCAGGCCGTCGTTAGTTTAGGTACAATTATACGTCAAATTGTTCAGCGTTTCTTATCACAGGCAACACTGATATTATTATTTTCAGGAGAAAAATTGTGTTTGACCGTACCTGTGTATGGTTCTAGAAATACTTATTCACTTAGGACATTTAACTTAATATTGAAACAATTGTCTTTTTGCCTCTTTACAAAGCCCGTGAAAACAGAACTGGAACGTCGGATTTTTGAGATATTAAACACATTTTTTTCATATGAAACTAGTTACTGATGTATCTTAACTACAAGAATTGTTTTTCCTACCTTCACAACGAGAGGGCAATTAGTGCTCGAGTGTGTTTCTCATTCTGATTAATCATTGCCACTATAGAAATCTTTTTACAGGTTATTCCACCGCCGCCTCTAACAACCACAAAGTTCCCCCATAGTAAGGACCAATATTTAGGCGCAGGTTGCGCGAAGAAGACCGCGCCCTTCAAAAAGATGAGCTTGCAACGGCGCAAAAAGCTTCTCGCCATGACCAGTCGGGACAGGGAGCGCTTACTCAAAAGACCGCGGCGGCTAGTTACTACGAAACAAGAAAGTGGGGATTCCCATAATTCATTGGCAAAACCGGCGGCTAGCGATGGGCGTGATAAAACGGTGGGGAATGTAGAGGTGAAGCAAGTCAATAATGTGGAAATGCCTCCAACGCCGCCTACGAGTGTTTCTGCTCCGCCTACGCCACCTGCATCTACGGGGGGAGGGTCATTACAGTCCGATTTTAGTAATGAATTTTCCGAAGGATCGACTCAGGCAAAGGTACTTACTTATTTCCTCCCTCTTCTTAGAAGGTCATTTGACTTGTGTGCTTCGTTTTTCAAGATTCTAGTAGCAAGTTACTGGGCGTCCCAGATGTCTACATCGTTTTGGTGGCCGTTTCATTCTTTGTACGTTTACATGTTGTTTCCTACTTCTTTTTGTTCCCATGTTTTTTACACCACTTGTGATATTTCCCTCATCTGTTATGACCTTATAATTCCTAGCACTTTAATTATAATTTCATATGATAAAATTTTTAATGTTTTAATTCACTATAAAATATCTCAAAATTCCGCTTATGGCTTCCCCGAGACCATCGCTAAACGTATTTTTATATCAGATTTACTAGTCATTTTTATTTCAAATCCCCCAATCTTTCCAAATGTGGTCCTGTGCTGCAAATATCGATATATTCATTCATAAATATGTTCTAAAATATTCCAATTGTTTTTATGTATTTTTCATCCTTGGTGGAAGATAATTTTGGGTATCTAAAATGCGATTACAATGCTTTTACTATATTGACTCTAATCAAACTACCTAATTTTTCGTATTGAAAGAGATTGAGTAACATCATAATTTTAATTAGTGCGAAATTAAAAAAAAATCATCTAATTATGGCTTTCCTTTATTTGGGATCATGTTTATTTTTATGTTCAATTGTCTATTTGTTAATTTTAAAAATATACTCCCAACGATTACTCAGCGTAACTTTCAGATAGGAATCAGTTACTATTTTTAAAGCACATGTTGGCTTAAAGAAAAAAAGAAACCATAATAAAAGAATGCTTTTACACCCGTTAACATTCTCCTCATCAAACAAAAAAAATGAGAAAGTTGAATAAAACAATTACATATTTTTTTTAAAGTCCCAATAGAAAATGGAACAGATTTTTGACAAAGTGCATTCTCGTTTGTTTAGTTATGTACACTGCCTACATCTTTTCATCAAACTGAAAAAACATGAATATCGGTGAAATGTTCAGAGTTTTAAGAACGGTGGTTTTCCACCTTAATTTTTTTTAATCCAATCTATGCTCCGTTTCTAATTGAATAGTTGTTTTTCTATTCTAGGCTGTTTCGATTAAAAAACAAAACCTAGTAGACTTGGAACTGAACACACCATGTGATACGTCCAGTGACGAAACGTCGTCGAAAAGTACACTGGACTTGATCATTCCCCCTCCAAAAGATTTCGAAGGGAAAAACAATCCTTTCTTAGGTCTATTAAAAATGGGGAACGATGACCAAAGCAAAAAGAAGAAGGTGAAGGAAATTACACTGCCATTGCCTCTCAAAACTGTGATACCAGGTAATTTGCTTGCAATTTTCTCAAGTTATTTTATTTATAGCTAATTTCAAGTAAACTAAGCACTTAAATATCTTAGATTAGATTGAAATAATCAAGATATTGGCTAGGTGAGGTTAGTTTCAACCGAACATCTTCAATTCTAAGTTGCTATTTGGAATCTTCAGCAAAATGCACTACAACACAGTTTTATCTACAACATCGAAACAGAACTTTTGCATTGAACGCGTGTTTCGCTAACCATATTAGCGTTAGCAGATGATTAAAACTCCCAAGTTTTAATCATCTAATAATGCTAACATGGTTGACGAAACGCGTGTCGAGTGCAAAAATTCTGTTTTGGTATTGTGGATTAAACTGTGTTGTAGTATCTTCAATTCTGATCAAACTGACATTTTTATCCTATATGTGAGACTGAATAATAAGCTTGAAGGAACCAGGAATCATAAGTGTTAAATTTTGAGGACTCTATATTTACTATTGAATTCATTATTCCGAAGAAACTATGTACAGTGTCTTTCAAAAGTATCGGGACGTTCTAATCTCCTGGTAAAGCGGCTGAGGAAAAGATTACCTTTTTTTTACAATACTTAAAATAATATATTTACATTAAACATCACATATATACATATGCTATTAAAATACATATATATTAGAAATATAATCAATAAATTCACCCAAATCACCATTCCACACACAATGTATAATTCCTAAAAATCGTTTAATACAGTAATACTTCTAACAAATGAATCAAAATATAATAAAAGCGCCACAACACCATAATTTTTATACATGTCATATCAGATCACCTTATATACAATGACTAGTCAGCAAATCTCATTTGATATTGTACTTACAAGAAAAAATAACTTTACGAATTGTCTATAATTACGACGAATGATCTGAATGTCTACGAGAGCTTCCACTGCCTATAGAAGATTATTCAGTGTGATTGAATAACAGCTAACATACAAAGCAAATGATTCCTAGTACTCCACGTAACAGCCCTCTTCTGTTATTAGACAGATACTTGTAGCATTCAACGGCTACAAACTGACGTTCTCGCTTTGACACTTGCATGATTGCCATTAAAACTACACTTAATATAAAAAGGCAGCATCAACGTAGGTACAACATTGCTTGGTTTAAATAACCAAAAATATACATTTTGATTTCCTCCTGTTTCAAATGGTATTAGTTTATATAACTTGTAGTGCAAGGTTGTCCAATAATTTGTCTGGTAGTCCTCATTGGAACTCTAGCTTAAAAATACTTAAAATAATTTATATATTATGAACAAATTAAATTTTGTGCAATAAACTAAAATCTCTCTTTGATTATCAGACGTGTCTCATCTTCGAAAATAAGTAAATTCTACTAACATTTTCCCCCACCGAAAACAAGAAACTTCTCCCAAATTAAGTGCTGGCAGTGAGGACTTTCGAAAATATGGGTTAGATAGCAATTCATGAATTTTGCCATCACCTGTGGATAATAAAAATATATTTCTACCCTCGTTAAGGTGTAAATATTTATGAAAATACCATCAGAATAATTACTACAATGTCTTCAGTATTTTTCTCCAAACAATGGATTTCTTACCACTTATTTGAAAATTTACTTCTGAAATCATTTTAAACCTTTTCTCTGTCTCATTTCCATTATTTATCCACACAGTACACCAGAGGGATGAAAAAACAACAAAGGTACCGATAAGTAGTCTAAACAAACATAATTAAAATAAAATACATAATAATAGACATATATAAGGAAATGAAGTATTGAACACAAGTCACTGTCATAAGCGTTTAGCTCGACTGTAAGTCGATGTGTTTCAAATGTCGATTGTAGTTAGCAACCGGAGAGAGGCCACAGTTTGTTCAGTGGGTGCTTTCGTGGAACGGCCGTTATAGCCTAGTGGTTCGTTCGTGGTATATTGGGAATCAGTAATGATCCGATAAATGAATCGTGTAAAGGGTAATCCATTAAAAAAACAATGTCAAATTGTAACAATTCAGGAAAAATATTTCAATTTTGGAAACTTCTGGATTTTTCTAGCTCTAAAAGATAAAGCACTACGAGTACTCCCAAATATATGGAAAAATCTTGTATGTCTTGTGACATTTTTATTTTTAAATGTTATCGTGTCTATATTATATTACAAAAATTTAATGAGGTTTATTATTATGCTTCTCGTGAAAATATTGGTCAATTTTTATATTACCATTTTTTATCTCGTTAAAATGTATACTGCTACCTTCACTTACTTTCTTGTTGCCTTATAATCAGCTGCTTATTTAGGAAGTGAACTATGCTTGTTAGAGGGGGACATATTTTTGTAAAAAATTGACATATTGCTTGCAGCCTGTCAATGCAATTTGCCTAATTCCATCTTCTTTTGAACAATTTTTATCGAATGATATAGGAACGTTCAACTAATCCTGCCACAGTATATACGCCGCCAATGATTGCACAAACGTTTGTTAAAACGTGACCTAATGATCGGTTTCATTATGTGTATTTAACCATGATCGGAGAAAGTTCGTATTGGAGGAAAACCCCTGGCATACCTGATTCGCCTGTCAGTATAGACACCGCCTTCTGGTGTTTAGTAACGGAAAACTGGTTACTATGAATCACCGATCCATCTCTTCTTACATATGATGTCGGTACTATTTTGATGTGGTACTGAAACATTGTGGCACCTTCAGTCGCAATACCGTTAAAATCTTTCAAAGGATTGTGAGTCTCGCTATCTATGCCCGCGCCAAAAGTTAACCTGCGTATTTGATGGGTCATGTTGAATTCTGTTAATGAAAATGGTTGCACATCATGGACGTGAACATGGTTTACACTAAAACTTTTCCCTGGTGCTACGTGAAAACTACCACTGACCCTATTAACTATCAAATTCCCGTAGATCTGGCAGCCTTGTGTAAAAGCAGTTTTAAGCTTTTCACTGAATTTTTCCTGCTTGCATTGTTCTATATTTTCCACATTCTCTAAGGCCCATCTCTTCGACCTGTATGCTTCTCTCACTTCCTCACAAGTATTGTATTGTATTGTATTTGTACACGTGAGTGGGTCCAAATAGGACCCTCCACTGCGACCCTTGGTCTATTGTGGCTCACATCTGTGTTTCCACTATGCCAGAGGCTCGATCCTTTTCAAGAAATCGAACAGCTTTCTGGGGTGGATAGTTTTCAAATCTGCAAGTGTGATTTGAGTATTTCCAAAGACTGTTTGTCTGGTTCTTTCCATTGCTGGACAGTGGCATATAACATGCTCCATTGTTTCCTCGTCCTCCAAGCACAAGCGGCATTCCGTTTCTTCGGAGAGCCCTATCTTGTTCATGTGGCAAGTATTACAGCAACCTTCCCGCGCTCCATAACCACTACCGCAATACTCAGTCTTATTTTGTACAGCATCTTCACTAGTTCCATTCTTGCTTCTGATTGTAATGTCTTCTCTTATTGGTTCCTCTATAGGATTACACTGTAGATCCAAGCTTCTTTTAAAAATGTTATGTGAAATCTGTAAATGCTGTTCCCCTGAAGTCCATAGCATCCAGTTATAAAAAATCACATGAAACTAGCGGTATAGTCAAATATAATTTTATTTCAATATTAGGACTTCTTGAGGTGTCTACAGACAGTTCCTCTGTTACATTTGGGTCAAGTAGTTTAGAAACTCTGTCCAAAAAAGCAAACTAATAATTATCATTGAAATTATCGTAATCGCTCCTCCTCCAAGGGTTTGAATTCTTACATCTTCTAGAGTATTAGGATAGGCATCAAAACGCCTAAGTTTTCTTAAAAAAATCATTAACGCTTCTACCAGTTAAACACTTCTTAAGTGAGAGGTATTTCGGACGTTTTAGGTGTTTATGAATGTTTCTTTATTAGACTAAAAGCTCAGACATAATATTGATGCGGCTGGCGGCAGTTTTTAATATGCGTTGAATGTATGCGGGACATTTGAATTAATTCAAAAAATCGTTTACTTTCAAAATCCTGTCCACATCAACATTTTCACTAGCGTAGCGCTACTCTAACCTCGAACTCTTTATTTTCTTTCTTTCTTTATTGAATATGGCTTCGGTCCCTCAAGGGTCCATTTGGCAGCACATTTGAGGGAACTCCAGTATGACGGGCCTATGCCCCTGGTGCTCTTACATTAAATCCCGTTTTTGTCAAATTATTTTAAAATCTTCAAATTAAGCAAATCTCAGCCACTTTTAAATTAAGAGCACTGATTTTTGCTTTTCTTAGGCCAACCCATAATGAGGCCAATGAAGCGGCAACTGAGTGAAAAAGACATAATTATTGGACCAAATGGCGAAATCAAAAGAAAGAAGAGACTTAGAAGGAACAGGAGCAACGTTTTAAATTATGGGATTGGTCAGACTGCGAGCAAAACTGCCACGGTTGTACCCGCCAAACCTACAGATGGTAATCCACCATTAGGTAGGTATATTAAGAGCGTTCTACATTGGTCAGAAAAAATTTAAACTAAGTTTTTCAGGTCAGTCAAAATATGAGATGCATCAGCAATTTTCAAAGTGTCTGCGATAGAGTTTGTACGAAAAAGCTTGCTTGTAATTTCCTTTGCCGCACAATTCGTAATAAATACCAACAAAAAACTATAGAACAAACAGCTAAATGGATGGACTCAAATAAATTGTATTGTTTTTGTTTGGGCTAAATTATTTGATAAAAATAAAAGGTTCTTGGAACTAGTCATTAATGTTACCTTGTTGAACCAATTGTATTGAAATCCTGTAATAAAATAATTGTCAACTGTATTTTTAAATACATTTAGCTTTTTCACATCCATATAATTTTAATCATTTTCCCATTCAGCTTATCCATTACCGATATAAGGCTTTGCATCTGGACCATTGCATATCTTTTAGGCTTCAAAACCTAGTTTTCTTTAATAAATAATAATTTAAAAAAAATAGATTAGATGTTGGTTATCCCCGCGGCTATGATACTAAATTTGAGGATGTAATTGAACTTTATGCAAGAGTGATGATGGCTCATGGAAACAAGATCTAATTTATATTTTATAACTTTCAGTAATGAATTTAAGTTTTAAATGTTTCAGGTAACCATATGGACTACACATTGAACACACACGCGCGTCGTTTGCGACAACGCCCCGAAAAACCTCCTGATAAGGAACCCACCATAGTACCCACCCCTTCCAAGCAGCCCACTCCAAAACCAAGTCCGGTCAAAACTGAACCAGATATCGACATGGAGGATCTCAAAACGTCCGTAAACATGTACTTTGGTGCTGCAAATAGGATAGCAGCAGGGGAACGGTTTAGCGTCAAGGCTAAAAGAATCGGTCCCACAGGGAAACTCGAGTGTCTTATTGAATGGGAAGGACCTGGTGGGAGTCAAGGCATGACTTGATTTATCTTATGGACGGTAGAAGCGTTATTTGTTGCGTTATGATTGTGAGGTGACTCTTAGATTCAGTTTTATCAGTAATTTACTGTTTTTTAGCTGTAATGAGAGTAATGTGTCTTGCTATTATTTCTCAGCTAATCCAAGTTTTTTAGGATAACGTCTTGTAACAGAATTATAAAGGCATTTTTGGCAAGAGTTCCATTAACATCTGATAGGTGGCATAATTTGTCAGAATGATGTAGCTCAAATGAGTTATCCAGTTTACGTCACGAATTCCCAGACTCTAGTTTTTTGGAGATAAATAGATTCCTGCTGAACGAATATTTTATTGTCAGAATCCATATTTTTTTCGAGTATTTTGGCCTTGTTCGCCTTATTATAGCTTCCTTTAAATATTTGTTTTTTTAAATTAATTACCTATTTTGGCGCAAACCGTAGCGTAGTTTACAACATTTAAGCTGAGATATATTTGATGATTCTTACTTTATAATTGTATACACAGACAAAATATATACACTGAGTCAACTAGTAAGAATAGATAGCTGTAAAAACTGTAATTGTTGGGAAAATACCATCTGAATGTCTGTGTATAACCGTTGAAGCTTTACACGTCCGTGAAATGAAATCTACGCTGAACGGCATTGCGCTTCACTGTGGGTATGGCTTACATTTGACGTTCTACACTAGAAATAAGGGGGTTGATTGCAGATCTAGTGAGTGGATCTATATAGCTCGCGAACACTAGAATACTAAATATGTGAAGCTTATTGTAATTTGTAAAGTATAATATATATAATTATTTATTTCAATCGATTAGTATGTATTTTTTTTTTATCGATTTAAATGTGTGTTATATGAAGTTTCAAGAATTTCGTTATCGCTGGTTACTGTTCTAAATTTGAACACCCAAAACGGTTTAGGTTAAATTAGAACGTCACTTCATTTACACCTACAGTTGCGCGCTCTTCGGCCGTGCAGATGTTATCTTTCATTGAAGTATGCCTCTTAACGTTTAAGAATCTGAATGGTGTGAACTCTTGAAGAAAAAGTATATCAATGTACCAATTATGTAATGACTATGTAATGCACTCTCTTTATTTTTTCCATATCAAGTTATTTGTCAAGGTTGTATTGAACCTTAAAGGAATGGAAAATATGAAGATCGAACAATATTGTCTTAAGCAAGGCACGCAAACATGTATTTATTGAAAATTTGCCTTCCAAACTGTCATTTTATAAACTGATTCTTTGTTATGATTTTCAGTTGCAAAAGATCTTATCTTAAATGTCAAAGACGCTTTTATTATAAAAAAAAATAACGAATAATCCTGATAACTGCCAAGTTTAGTCACTGCCACATTTTGACTGTATACATCTATAAAATTCGGAGATTTCTCCTGGTTGTTTTATTTATTATTTGTTATTAATAACTTTAAATTTAAAAAGAATTGTTAAGTGTTGTTGAGAAGTATTAAAGTGCTCAAAGATCTGACAAGTATACCATAAATCAGCAAATATTTTATATTTCAGGTGTTTATCACGGCTTGTTCCTCTCAGATCAAATTTCCTCTATTTATTCCTCTATTTATATCATTTGTTGTTAGCTTTGGCGATGTAGAGAGACCCTAATATTTTGTATTTTGTTTATTTTGTCCCAATTAGTTGCAGTTCATTACAGGTTATTAATTTATACAATATATAATTTGAAAAGACTTTATGATTCATAAATAATTTTAGTTTCAACTATTCATTTACGACAAATAATCTATAATCATGACGACTATTAAATCCAATCTCTTTAAGATTAAATTTTGTGTAGCTTAAGGGTCAATACTGCAGCACCTTGTATTTTTTCTTTTTGTGGATGATTTTCCATCTGAGGCTTCTTGAGGTCTGATTTTCAGCCTATGTTGTGGAATATTGCCTACTCAGTTTACATTTTTAACTGGTCATATTTTAAGAATCATTTCACGACACATTCTGCCTTACGCACAGAAGAACTCGTTTTGAAAGGTTGTCTTAGTATAGGTATTTTTATCCGCTTTCCACTCAATATAAAAAGCATTAATAATATTAAAAACGAACTAAGATGACGAGGTACTGGTCCTAAAACACACTATTATTTCAATGACTACTTCGAGGATATTTTTGTCTAAATTGTTCCTATACTGATACCTATTGAAGAGGTTACTTTATAAATAATATATTATTCATACAGTGATGAAGTAAAGTTTGGAAACAATAAATAATTGTACATGATCTCATTGTAATTAACCCATTTCCTACCAAGGGTGGAAAATTAAAAAAAAAAACAATTTTTTTCTAAAAACCTTTATTATTGACCACCAAGGAAAACATTTTTGGGATTTTTTTAAAGAAAAATCTTTTACTTACAAAAAAAAAATTATGGTGCATTGGTGCACCACTGCCACTGGTAAGAAAAATATGAAATAAATTTTAGATAAATAAAATGTATGACCTAAAAATCTAATACAATAAAATAAAACTTATTTTAAAATACATTATTCCTAATATTAATACTAAAGCTAATTAAAAAAATCAAACAAATATATATATAAGTCCTTTTTTTGCTGGTGCACAAATGAACCACTGGTAAGAACCAATAACATTTTTTCTATCGTGTATGGTAATTTGCAAAACGTAAAATGTAAATGTACGTTACATCATACATAGTATGCTTATGGCATACTCTACATCTTCTTTGAGCTTTAGTTCCATGGAAAATAAAGTTGTGGTGTGGCTATGATTATCGAACCGAATCTCATTCATTACCTAAGGAATATTTCTTGCAATCCTAACTTTGTCAGTTTTTAAAAGGCGTGAAGTAACAAAGGATTTAGAATAAAGCTGTGGCATTTTCGTATCATTAGCAATATTATAGAGTTTCGAAGAATTTACCATTATGCTGTCTAAACTGTTGCAGAATAATGGCCACCACCATTTTGTCCCCCAATACTCTAATCCTATAGTTAACAATTCCATTATTATGGAGATCTACATCTCCCATAAATGCATTGTATTGCGTAATAACATTAGGTTGAGGTATATAAGTATCTTTTTTAAGTTTTCTGTCATAGCGTTTAACTTTGTTTATTGGCTGAACGTTATAAACATTACTGCAAAGCGTTACAGTAGAATTATCATTCCAGCGAACCATACAAACTTTGGAATTACTGTCATATGCAGTATCAAAAGCACCCCGCTCTTTTTTAGAGAATAATTTACAGTTTTCAAGTAGACAATTATTAGTTCTACCCACTGTAATTTTTTTGTATCAATAATGTCAAGAAAAGGCTTTATTTTAGAAAATGTATCTTCTTTGTTTGATTCGTTATTATGGGATAAATGCAAGTTTTGTTTTATGCTATAAAATCGGTTCCTGCTCATAATTTTTTTACAATATCTACACCTTTGTCCTCATCATTTGACCAGTACATTGAAGTTGTGGTATTCCGAAAAAAACAATATACCAACGAAATTTAAAAGTTCTTCTTTAGATATGACAAAATCGTGGCGATTATTGTATGTGGCGTATTTTTTCGTAAAATCTAAGATTAGACCTATAATTTAATCGTCAAACAATAGGAAAAATATTTCTAATGGACTCTTACCAAATAGAAGGTTTTTTTTATATTTTCTTTATTTTGGTGTTCACTAGTAACTGGAGAATGTGTGTATTCAATTTCTCCTTTGTTCCATTTAGCTGAAGGCGTTATACCTCGGGATGTCGACGGGGTTAGTTTTTGCCCTTTGAGTTCTAAGGTTTTTCATCTGATGAATCCCACTCATACTGTTTTTAGTCATCGCTACTTATCCTGGACTGTTCCGAATAGCAAGGTGTATAGAGCTCAAATGACCCAACAATATCAACATTCGCTGCTGTTTCGGGCAATACATTTCTTCGTCTATTTCCTCCTCGTCTGTGAGGTTATCAACGTCTGGAGGAATATAGACAGCATCAATTACTTCTGCAAAAAATTAAAAATTTAAAAATAGTTATTTATACCAATAATATAAACTGTTGTATTATTGGACGAAATTGAAGAAATAATATGTGTTCTTATTTATTACTTACCATTTCTGTCATTTTCCATCTCTAAAATAGCACACTTCAGTTCAGCTTCTAATTCTTTTTGGGTTAAAATCTTTTTAAGTGGCATTGTACAGTTATAGGAGTACACAGAATCACTTCTTCGAGATAAATGAGTCGCTTATTTGGCTGTTTATTAGACCCGACCGTTGTAATTGAGAAAATGTTGCCAACTTCATTCAAAAAATTGTTGCTAACCTTTAGTATCGAAAGCTGATATAAATAAATAGATTACAAAATACTTGGATAGGAAAGTGCAAACCAATTTACACCAAGTTAAACTGATTGGATAACGCAGCCAGTCGAATCGTGAAAAATCACAGTATACCCGGACCTATGATTTTCATTATAGGGTACTATATGAAATAAGTAAATCATTTCCAGGGTTTCGAGAAAATAAAATCCAGTCATCGCAGCTGAACCTTTTTATTTGCAGATAGTTTTGGTGTTCGATGTTTCCAGAATTTTTTCTATTGTGTACAAGGGAACTCGTTAACCTTTTGAGAACTTATCTTCTATATTAAAATACCTTTGTAATGTTTGAGTAACTCTCGGAAGAACGATAAATAAGATTTAATTTATCGTTGGGTCGAAGGACAGATCTAGGTAATTTTTGATCTAATCAGAAAGGAAGTCTGGCCCTGAAAATATATTAAACTAATGTCAGTGGTATATTTCATGCACAACATTTGAAAACAGGTATCATCCAATGTTGTCAGATCTTTGTTGCAGAACTTAAAGAGTTTAAGTGTAAAATATCTTTGTGAATATTAGTATAGTAAAAATTTATTTTTAGATAACAAGAACGCGTATTTTGGTTTACCTTCGACGATCCTAATGGAACATACAAATCGAAATACCTACCTCTTTTTGCCGGCAATATTTACATAGTGCATAAGTTTGCTTTTTTTCTGAACTATTTCTAAAGCAATTTTATAAAAGATATTCCGTATCAGTGTATTTTATGGGCTGTTTTAAACTAATAGCATCTAGTCGCGCTTCATCTTGATGCCTGTCGTTGTTTGCCAAGATGATCGACGAAAATTATGGTTATTATTACAGGTTTGAGTCGAGACATTTATCGAGTTAATGGCATGATAGCGGGCTCACACCCAGCGGCCCACATTGTAGTCTCGCTAAACGTTTATAACTGTTATATGTTTTTAAATTTCAGTACTTTTGTTCCGTATTTATCGCGAAATACTACAATGCATTATTAATAACTTAAAAAATTTCTGCCATAGAACATACGAAAATTCATTATTTATTTTTCATAGGAAAAATGTTACTTAATAAATTATCTTAACTACCTGTGTTGTATGGCTAAGAAAAGTAATTGAAAACACATTGCCATTGAAAGCATAAGTGATAAACATGTTATTTTGCTTAAGCCTATAATTTCTTATTTTATTTTAGATATTAACCCATTTATTTTAGCTCTGTTTTATAGTGATTATCGGATAGTTCAGAAAAAATAGCATTTCATTTTGTATATCCATAAATATTTGATATATCACAATAATCTAAAATAGTTCACAGTATGCTTTATGTCGTGTAGATTTTTTTCCAAAGAATAGTTTTGATACTTTGCTATATCAATCAAAATATTTTGTATAACAGGGTAATGATGCAAGTAGAATATTATCGTTATCACCTTCGGACCACACTGAAACATTCCAATTTGTTTCAGTTTATTTCATGATCACATAAATATTTATTTAATTATAACTGTGGGACTTCCGAATGTCACTTTTATTTGTACATCTCATAGTACACTTACCAGCATAAAATTCGATCCATCCAAACTTGTTGATGAATTTGATGTTTAATAACTTTTTACCCATAGGCTGATTGAAATGATTTTTTTATGCTTTAGACAAATCTATCTATATTATTTTTATCCTTGTAGTTTTCAGAACAAACTGTTTACATGTTGTAATATACAGGGCAAAAAATGTTACTTGCATAGATGTAAAACACCCTGTAGGGTAATTGTGCTGGTTGAAGTCGACTGATTTATTTTTAATGCAAAGCCGAACCCAATTCTTAACATTTTCTTTTTCGCAATATCTAAAGATTCCTTACATTTTATATTTTACAATTAGATACAAAATGGAACACAACACGAACAACCTTGCCTCTTCGTGTTCGGACTACAGCATCAACTCGTCGTGGGTCGTGGCAGATTCAAAAAGGAGTCGAATGTTATTTTGGACAATGTCGACTCATTTTTGTACTATACTGCGCTTAGCGGTAGTACGGATATTAACACCATCGAACATGTCTGTAGCAGGAAAACTGCCGAATTCCTGTAATTCGGCAGTTTTCCTGCTACAGACATGTTCGATGGTGTTAATATCCGTACTTTCTGCAGGTCCTATCAAGCGATGGAACGATTCCTGGCACGTGAGGACGAGGATTAGCCTAAAATTATCATCAATTAAAGGGACGAAAGGCACAATATGTGATTCTAGGATGTACCTCTAATGTCATCCCAAACCATTATTAAGACAAATTAAATTTTGGCACACTCTAGCTCTACGTCATACTCTTTGACGGCCATGCCAAGATTTTAAGGAAGCTAGACTCCTCGGTGGAAAGGATTTGCACACATTCTTTAATACTACAATTTTGGGCTTCGCTACCAAAGCGGAACCACTCCATTGTGTTTCATCAACTTCTTGTTGTGAACTCGTTAATGTGCACTAACTGCAGTGGTATCCATGTGTGTTAGAGCTCAAAGCAATAAAACTATCGACTCGGGCCGTTGTATATCTTCTTTTGCTTGATCTACATCGTCTGGTTTATTCTCCAGTTTGCCAAAACCGTTCTATAGCTCTCTGAACATCGTACCTTAAAAAGCCTAGATCTTGAGATATGTCGTATTGGGGGCTACCCATCTTGAGGCAGATTAATGCTGACATTATAGGTTGGAGCAAAAACTATATTTTATACGTTTCAACTATATAAAACAACTGCTAATAATAATTGTTATTCTTACTGCTAAATAGCCATAACCCCTATATAATTAACATAAACAGTTCAACACTTGAAGTTTTAGCTTTGGCAATGAGTTAAGTAAGGATACGCATACAAAATAGTCGAACTCAACCAGTCTACTTTCTTATTTATTTTTTTAACTATCAACGAGCAATTGCCCAATTAAAATACAAGGTAAAAATGCAAAATACAGGTTTTAAAACCTAACCTTACACAAAAAAAAAAAGTGAAAATTGTTGAAACAATTATAGAAAAATACCCATATATCCATATCACAAGCAAACAAATGACAAAAAAGCAGCAATTGTAACAGTTATATAGAAATTAATATCAAATATTGCATGACTTAATTGAGATCTAAAAGCCCTCTGGTTTCCAAAACAGTCCAACCTGTCAAAATACTGATTCGCAAACCTAGTTGATCTAGATATGTAAGAATTATATCCATAGTTAGTACGATGGGGCGCAATTTGGAACGGCTGAATTAGCCTTGTTTGCCTAGAAGGGACAAGATTATTAATTTTTCCCAATAGCTCAGGACTAAAACTGTGAAAGTGCAACAGACTGTAAAACAAGGTGAGATCCTTGTGCATTACCCTTTGGGATTTTTATAAATTTACGAAAGTCAAAGTTTTTTGTTTGAAGTAGAAGAACCAAAATAATCTTAATAAATTTGTCTACAACATAAAAAATAAATATTCAAATCGGTCTACGGATAAAAATGGATGTAATTTTATGCCTACGAGTGAATAAACAAAAATGTCTAGTCGTCATTTGTCTTTGAAATATTAAGATTAAATTGATGTAAACTCTTTCAGACACTCTGTATGTTGCATAACTTCTGACCCATATAGCAAATACATGTTTTAAAAAGATCATTCAAAAGTATAATTCGTTATTATTAGTCAGTTTTATTTTGTGTAATTCCCTATTTTCGTTCTACTGGGTGATCATGTATAATGTGAATAGCCTCAGTGTTTGTATTTTTAGTGCTACGTTAAAAGAAAATACGAATACTAACTTATACGGCCTTTAAAGTACTATCTAATGCATGTAATATTGGCTCAAATGCCTAAAATATCTTCAAGTAAAAATCTTAAAATAATTTCTATACTTAAAAGCTTCCCTGGACAGGAGTTTTTACACTGCCGACGGTTCGGCCCAGTTTTACGCCTCAGTAGAGATATGAACTCACTAAGATATATCATGCTTTCACGTGGAGGTGTAGAAAACAGAACTTTAATAACGACCATGGAAACACCTGCGTTTTAGTTTCGGTTAATCCATAGGTTTTCTTTTTACATATTTCGGAATGTATGTCAATATTTACTTACCTATGTTTCTGGTATGTTTTGTTGTAGTTAATGTTTACGTTTGGTTTGCTGCACCTACATGTTACCGCATGGTGTGTATCGTGGTTTCTTTGTTCTTCTGATAATTACCTTTAGATTAATTAAAAATTGACAAAGAACAGACTTTAAAAAACAATTCAAATAACGCTCAATTGCGACCTTTTTTATTGCGGTATTAAAGTAGATATTTTTTCTCATTAAAACTATGTACTCTGTTTATGTTTCATTATTTTCGATAAATTATCGAACATAAAGCATTTAAGAGGACGGAACATTATTGATCACCCTGTATAATTTAGTACCCTTATCGGATAATAACTGGTTTTGTTTTATACAGAGTTTGATTGAAAATGACATTATTTAATAAACTAAAATGATTTCAAGGACTCTAAACTTTAAATAATTTATTGTAATATATTAGTTTTAATTTCATTATTTTAAATTTGTATAGTACTATTTTAAACCGCAAATATTCACTTGCATTGCTGAATTAGTTTTAGTAATATACAGCGTAGGCCAACATGTCGAGACATTCGATAGCGAATAATGTAAAGAAATCGATTTTACAAACCATCTTTAAAATAATTTAGTTTCAAAAATGAAAGATACATTTTTACAATTACGTTTGCTGTATCGGCGATGTACTTGCATTTTTTGTGTAGAGCATTATTAAAAAGGTGGTCCATTATTTTGCTCAATCGTGTAATCATTTAATTTCTAACCAACAGTTTCCCAACATAAAACTTAGCAAGCAGAAATCTTGTGGTATAATGAGTCATATCTGCTGCACGTTGTATAGGGGGATCCAGGTGGCCACTGCTAATACTGTATTTCCAGGGCGTTGGAGAGGATCGACTGACTATAGATTGCGGCTGATGACTAAGCTCGGTGCGTTAGGTTCACTCAGCATGTTATTAAGTGGTCCTCGTAAATTGCTCAACGATATTTTTAATGTAGATATGTTCTATGTTATTGTGGCGGATTCAGATTTTTGTATCAAATTGGCACTTGTGATTTACATTCTGGGATCTGGACCGAAAATGGTGTAACGTAAATACTTGGTATAAAAAGATACTTTTAATATTATCTAATCTACCCCAAGTTTCTGATGTTCGGAAATGATCTGATAATATTTCAAACTGTTTTAGGCGACATAGATAGGTTTGATTTACAAAGAGAAGACTTGGGACAGCATCACTGGAACAGTATGTCAAGTTGGATACAATTTTGAGCCGTAGACCTATTTTAATTACTCTTTTTATATGATGTAGATAAATCATGACTCGTATGCTAACTTCAGCCTACCACAATGCTGCTGTAATGTTTTTCCCTTCGAGTAAAAAATACTATACATTTGTCAGCATTTAATTTGAAAATGTTGACGACATATTCTTCTTAATAAAATATTAACGTTGTGGTTAGTTTGAGACACAAATTGTTTTGCCTGTAACACGTGTAGGCAGGCCATCCTGGAAACAGCATAACATGTTATAGAGAGTTTCTAAGATTATCGCAAACTTTTCCAAATACTTGAGATTTTGAGATATTCTATGCTATCGAGTGGATCGTCGTAGTTTGCCATCCTGTAGAATATCCAAACACAGACTTGATGTATATTTAATTTAATAAAAATATACACAAATAATATTAGGTTTGTGTCCTAGACTATACATTTTAGTCCTTGTAGGGAAATTGCATACTTACAAAAATATTCGTAATTTTAATTTAATTATTGTAAATATATATATATATTTTTAGTTCTAATGAGACTGACTCTTAAACAACATACTAAAAGTATTTAAAAAGGGTGTCAAAAATGATTGCTGGTAATAGTGCACATGAATTTATTGTTACTTAATATCCGAAATAATTAAATGTATACTGAAATAATTTCCTGTGTGCAGCAAAATATGTGTATTATGCCATTCTTGAACTGAATTATTATGGTATTACGTACCATTTCCGTTTAAGCTCATATACAGCGGAAATATTTGCTTTAGAAATTATACACCCTGTATTAGTAAATTATTCCTAATCAAATTATTTGTATACACTGTTTATACATGTACATAAAGGTGTTTTATCGTTTTAGAAAAATAATGTCTTGTATTCATGCAAAACTTGTATTTTTTTAAATTAATTTAATTTTAAATAAAGGCATCGTATGTTAAAGAATTTCTTGTGAATATTAATATTAATTTGACAATGGTTACCGAAGATGATATCTCACTAGGCAGCAAAATTTTGGAATGTCTATTCTAATACATTTCGGATATTGGACTTTGACTAATTATATCCTATTAAATTAAGCATATTCTTATTACATTGTAGTTAAAAATAAAACTTAATATTTAACTAACAAAAAATGCTGCCCAATATTTCACATTTCTCTCACACTCTAAAATTATGATCCTAAGGTGTACGCGTGAAGATATTGGTTGATGTGAGTCTTGGATCTGCACGCTGTAGGTTGTGATTAGGGGGAGAAGCAACACTCCTGCGAGTACGTTCCACAATGATGAAGTGCGCCAAAGAAAATATAATAATGCGATGTTGTAGGGGTGTCCGCTATTCGCTCTGTGCGTCAGGGTAGTGGGGAAAATGACGAACGATCATGCGCGCGCGTCTGTGAAATGTGGAACTTTATTTAGCTACCATACCGGACAAATATACACGTGGAATACATCGAAATCTTTCATATAATGGGTTATCTTAGATGCTGTGTCAAAAATTGTGCGAATAATACGAAAAATTGTGAGTATAAATTTTACTGTTTTCCAACAGCTAAACATAAATTAGCTCAAAGAAGAAAGTGGATTGACGCCGTAAGAAAACAAAAGTAAGTATCATGTCATGTCCATTGCACTAATAATTCTGAAAAATATATTTAATAGCTTAATTTCAGTTTGTCTATCAATTTCCAGATTGAAAAAATAAATTATTCTAAATCGTCGTCATTCATTCTAAAGTAATTTCAGTAAAACTTTGTAACAGTCCGATTTTGCCAATGTCAAATATTTTTAAAATTTCATTTATATGCTGCATTTAGGGAAAAAGATGCTGTATTTTGCACTCATCGGTTTATTAATTCTAAATTTATTGATTCGATTTGCTGTTAATACACTTGAAATTGTTGAATTTCTTAATGTAAATTAACTCTATTCTAAGTATGGGTTAACGGTATATTTGTATTAGCATTTATAACACGTTGTGACTATGTTTATTTTAGTTGATAAGCGAAGCACGTCGTTATTAGAATAGCTTGGCTTGATTTATATTACATTATCGTAAAACAGCCAGCAAACCTTTCTGTATTTTTAAGAATTGTTTTAATAAATCCTACTGTAAAATCTCAGTAGATTCGTCGATCCATATTTTACTGACTGTGTGAATATTTCATAACCTTTTGGGAACCCCTTGGTTGCCGGATTCCGATCATTTCTGAGATCGTTTTGAGACCTCTGGCTTCGACTGGTTGTCAGATACATATTTATATTTCTCGTTCCACCCGGCTACTGCTTTTTTTGTAACATTCGTCCGAGTAATAGGAATAATGTGCCATTTCCAGCTAACATTGTTGATTTAAATTTTTTAAAGTGTATCCTTTTGTTAGGGAATATTCTCTGGTATTTCTTGAATCACTTGATTTCAATGCATTAGTCGTTTTGCCATTCCAATAAACGAGAACTAAGTCGTTTATTATCTTAGAATTATTCCTCGTATCGAATTATTAGTTTTGTTAAACATTTTCTCCGCCCTACAATTTCCCCCCTCTAATCTCGTAGAAGTGAAAAAGACAAATTTACTGAAAGCTGAGGATTTGGCTCTTTTAAAATACCCATCGAGGCGAAGAGAAGGTTTGCTGATAGTGCAGTTGTAGGGACTCAACATTTTATTGTGATTTAATTCTATCCTTTCTTTGTGGATATATTGTGTTGATTTTCTGTTTGTGTTTTGACACGATCGATTAATCGGGATCTAAAGACTGCTGTACTGGGCAACCATTTTCTCTGGAATTAATTTTTTCCTATTGTTTGTGCAGCGCGTGGCCGTCATGACGCTAATGTTTTTTTTTTGCTTATTTCTAGAGGCTTTCCACGTTCATCATATAATAAGACCGAGACAGTCGAATCTCCCATAGTAGCCCTCACACACGATCGAGGTAATTATTGTTGCAGTTTTTTTTTTGCCTAAATTAATGATTTAATTGCTTTATCTGTGTTAGCCTTTTTTGTGCATGGTCCGCCATTTGCTTTTGCGTCCCATATGTTATTATATCTACTCCATTTTATCTAATCCGAATTTTTATTTTAACGCAACTTTAATTTTGCTCGCATGGGAAACTTTATATTTTCTTTTAGGAGTGATTCATACTATCTTTTTTATATTCAAGTTGTCTGAACCTTAGTATCTTTTATTTGCTGATGGGCATTGCAAGTCCATGGGTTTTTTTCTGAGGGAATTTGTTTTATAAGGTAAATATATTTTTGCAAGGGGGGGCTATGGTTTTGTCTAATGCGCACCGGGCTGTTGCAGGGTTTTACTGGAGGGCTACAACTTTTACCAGCAGGCCACTGCTTTTATCGGCAGGCTAGAACCACCTTTTTCTAGTGGGTTGGAAGCAGGCTTTACCAGCAGCATTTATAGCCAATCTCGACATCGAGGCCTCGGCTAGATCTTCCCTTCGGGGCCATCGAGAGGCAGTACCTGAGGTGCCTGGCGCCTCCACCAGAGTTCGACGACCGGATTTGGGGTATTGTACAGAAGCTTTATCCTTCATTGATTCGTTTGTTTATCTGTTAAATATAATCACTCTTAGTTTTCCTTTTTTAATATAACTCAAACATTGATCGCCAAGCTCTGAGATAGCTCAGTAATTTTATTTTCATTTACCCACTGGTTTATCGGACCAGTTAAACTGATTGCTCTGAATTTTCTCTCTTCTTTTTAATATAAGTCAAGCGTTGGCTCAATAATTTTATTCTTTTCATTCATTTATCGAGTATAACCGCTCTGAATTTTCTCTCTTTATAATATGAATCAAGCCTCGGCAGCCACGCTTTCAATAGTTTTATTCTAATTTTATTCCTTTTATTAATTTATCGAGTCATTTGATTTCATTATTGCGGCCGTTCATTGATACATATTATTATTGCGACATTTAAAATCGGTGCAGCTATTAGCGCACGCATATCTAGTTGTACTTAGCTTAGTTAACATCAAAGTGATCACTTCGGTTAGTGCATTTAGTTGTAAGGCATACAGAACCGATTATTAACACCAGAATTGGTCTCCGTACAATCACTATATTGTACATATTAGTAGTTAAATTTAATAGTAATTTGACATTCTTTTGTCTTTAACTTACAACATCTCCATTTAACGTGCCATTTTACTCCAGATAGATTGTTGCTGTGTTTAAAAAAAAAAAGAACCTAGTAGCAAATATATTGTTCCTTAAATTTTAGATTGTGTTTTCTTGTCGAGTTAAGTTAATTGATTAATTATTGATTTAATAAGTCAGCCTATATTCTGGTTTTCTTGTTAATTTGAAATTAATGACCTTTTTATTTAATAAGCCGGCCTAGCCACCCTGCACAACACCAGCACAGCTTTTTCAGTTTAGTTGGATAGAAGTGGTGGCGCTCTAACGACCCCACTACTGGGACCGGGCAATTGTAACACGACTCTCCGGGGCTAGGTTTCTTTTTAATTGGGAAAATTTTTTTTTACTTTAGTTAAAAAAACTTCAATCAGAAAAACGTGTTGCAACTTCATGATTCGAATTTTTAATCGTATCAATTTCACAATGCTTTTATTATTATTACGATATTCTCATGTTCACGCTTTCATAACCTACAAAGTTTTAGTATTATGCTGAATACAAATAAAATTGTATATCGAACTTACCTGTTTTTCAGTCGCATCGATAAATATTCTCATATGACAACGTATTATCTGCAGAACTAATTATATTGCATTAAAATCAACAATGTTTCTAGAATTTTCACTCGTTTCCCATGAACTTGACGTGTTACGTATCTAAGAAATTCGCCACATTTGTACCACTAGATGTCGCGTCATGTAACGCACATAGCGAATATGGTTGCGCTCTTCCGTACCGTCCGTTGTGTCTGACAGGCGATGCTGGAGATATAATGAAGCTGGCCCTTTCCTAAGAACCAGGGTTGTGAAGTTTAAAATAAGTGTTCAAAACATGTTTGAAACACTCGCAAAAAATCATGTTTTAATAAAGGTTGTTTTAAACAGTTTAAAACATATTTTTAACGTGTTTTGTAAACACTTGTTAATCTCACATTTATTTTTTTTAATACTTTAAATTAAAAGAAAACTAGCCAATATAACTTTTATTTTTATTTGATACCTTATACGAGTATAGGTACCCACTATAAGTTTGGTATAAAAATGCATACACCTAAGTAAGGTCTTAACGAAAATTAAAATAATATTTCTTTTAAAAATTTGGAAATAACAACATACATTTAAAATACTAATATTATGCAGGGTCCTGCAATAGTGTGTCAGGCGTCCATAACGACCTTACTTACAGGAACACAACAAAAAGATAAAGTAATTAGTTATAAAAGTTCTTTGAATTCCTCTATTGCCGAACCCTTGTGTATAGTTGTTATATTGGCGTAGAATGTCAATATCACAACTATAAGACAAAAACAATGTAAAAAGTACCGTGCGTTCAATTTATCTTGATAACATTTTGATTCGCTGTAACTTTTTCGTTACAAAATGTAGGGTTGGTAGCCAATTTTTTTTCTAAGGTACATATAAAGCAAAACACTAACAATTTTCTGACATATAAGCCTACTCTATATTTTTTTAAATGGAACACCCTGTATATTACTACATTTTTGGACTCTCTAGAGAAATTTATAATATCCTATACCTATCTTTAGGTGTTTACGAAATATTGACAGTTGAAAGTCGGACATTTTGACAGGCTTTAAAATCTAAACCGCACGAGAGCAAAGAAAACGGTTTGCACATTCCTCTTAGGTTTTCATGACCTATCGAATGACAGTAACTTTGAATTTAACCCGCGGATAAAATTAACCGGAAGTTTTAAACCTCCGGTTAAATTCAAAGTCACTGTCATGCGATAGCTTATGAAAACCTAAAATAGAAATGTGCAAACAGTTTTCTTTAATCTCGTTCGGTTTAGATTTTAAAGCCTGTCAAAATGGCCGACTTTCAAGTGTCAATATTTCCTAAACAGCTAAAGATAGGTATAGGATATTATACAAGAAATGTGTTTAGATTTAAGGGTGTTCCATTTAAAAAAATTATAGAGTAGGCTTATATGTCACAAAATTGTTAGTGTTTTGTTTTATATGTAGCTTAGAAAAAACTTGGCTACCAACTCTACATTTTGCTTTTTTGTTTACCTTGATATCTTTAAAAACAAAAAAGTTACAGCGAATCAAAATGTTATCAAGATAAATTGAACGCACGGTACCTACAAGTATCAATAACAACACAAACTTAAAAAACTACTCAAAGTAATACCCACTTGTAGCGAAACTACACTCACACCACGGTCCTCTCATGGATCTTAATTGAACCAATAGGAATTCACAAGGGTGACAGTCAATGGGCGGAGCTAGATGTAATTTATGAAATTTGAAAAATGTAAATACAGAGCCAGTAACTTTTTCTGTTGATTAGAACTGATTTTGGGCATGCCTTGGGTTAGTTTTAGTTGGTTGCGCCTCCGAAGCGAGCCGAGGGCCATGCGTTTTCCCTCGCTCATCTAGCTCCGCGCACTAACTGTCACTTTTGTGAATTCCTATTGGTTTAATTAAGATCCATAAGAGGACCGTGGTGTGGATGTACTTTCATCTCCTTGTAAGATCTATGCTGTATGCTTAAAGTCTACAGTTTGTGTTGTTTTTCTTATCGATCTTAGCTGCCGAGACTATTGACCAATCCATAAAATAAATATGAATCTGCTTACTTTTATGTTGTTTAAAACTGTTTTTTTTGCAAGTTATTTTAAACAAAAAAAAAAACAGATTTAAACGAAAAAAAAACGCCATGTTCTGTTTGTTTTTTCCTAAACCATGTTTCTTATCATCCCTGCTAAGAATATCTATCGGTGGGTTAGTAGAGAGGCAGTCCTGGGTGCAGCGCTTGGCGATCGGAGCAAATTGCTACTACTTCTTCCTTTGTTTGAACTCCTCCATTGTTGCATCGCCAGTCGGAAACTGCAGAAGGCAGCTTCTTCCATGTTCAAGTTGGTCTCATATTTTTCTCTTCAGATACAACTGTACCGCAATCGCAAGAAGAAAGACGTTGCTTTCTACATAACCCAGATGAGTGATGGGAGGCCCGGCGGGACATCTAATACTGTTTTTGGCGTTGTTCCCATGAATTTTTTGCCAGCTTTAGACCAGTGCTCCTGAGCTCCACCATCGAGCCATACGATGAAAACTTATATAAGTTTGCAGAACTGTATATGAAGCAATAAAAAGATATGCAATATTATTGTAAAAGCACATGCGGATGTTGCTTTAACATGACCCTCAGTTAATTTTTTGTGAATATTATCAAATAAAACAATACACGCGTAATTTAATATGCAAAATGTATTACTATTTATGTTACACTATACTTCTGATAATAAATCTTCAACATTCAACAAAACACTATTCTTAACATATCACATATTACATGGACAATGAAGATCAATGATATTTCATAACTATTCTTCATTCTGTGCTTTTATACATCGCGGATGCCGATCAACACACATTTGGACACGGAACTAAAAAATGTTTCATTTTTGTTTGGAGATGTCCTAGGAAAAATTTAAAATGTATATACAGGGTTATCCAACGAGGGCTACCCAAGGCGAATGTTTGACCTTCCCTGTACTTTTATATTTTATAAAAAAAAAACTGAAATAGCCATCTTATGTAATGTTCTCCCGCGAATTCGGATATCTTCAGCAAAAAACAATTGAACATCAAATAAAAGTGCTACGGGTCACTTTGATATTTTTTTAAATGGAACAGTATATTACTACATTTTTGGACTCTCTAGAAAAATCTAAACACATTTTGTGTATAATATCCTATACCTATCTTTAGCTGTTCACCAAATATTGACAGTTGACACTTTGACAGGCTCTAAAATCTAAATGGCACGAGATCAAAGAAATCGGTTTGCACATTCCTATCTTGCGTTTTCATAAGCTACCGAATGATAGTAACTTTGAATTTAACCGGAGGTTTAAAAGTTCCGGTTAATTATATCCCCAGGTTAAATTCGAAGATACTGTCATTCGATAGTGTATGAAAACTTAAGATAGGAATGTGGAAACCGTTTTCTTTGATCTCGTGCGGTTTAGATTTTAGAGCCTGTCAAAGTGTCAAAATGCCCCACTTTCAACTGTCAAAATTTGGTAAACACTAAAGAGCTAAAGATAGGTATAGGAGAGTCCAAAAATGTAGTAATATACAGGATGTTCCATTTAAAAAAATATCAAAGTGACCCCTAGCACTTTTATATGATGTTTAATTGTTTTTTGCTGAACATATACGAATTCGCGGGAGAAAATTATAAGATGGCTATTTCAGCTTTTTTATAAAAGTACAGGGAAAGTCAAAAATTCGCCTTGTCTAGTCCTCGTTGGATAACCCTGTATGCATAGTAGAATTATACATAATATATAAAATAAATGCCTAAATTAAGTATATGGCTAACCTCAGCAAATTTTTACTTAATTTTAAGACAAAAACGGCTTAGTTTGTAATGCACAAGTTGTTGATAATATTTCTTTTTGAACAACTAGAAGAGGCGTATTTTGAATTATTAAGTTACTTTCATATTTAAATTAACTGCAATTTGATTCTTCAGTAAGTGTACCTCATTTAACAACTATAATTGACCTGTTTTGCGGTTTCCCAAATTATCAAATGCTTTACTACAACACAGTTTTACCCACAGTATGGACACGCCTTTCGCTAACTGTGTTTGCATCATTAAAATGCAGGTAGTTTTCATTTATAAAAAATGATATTTTAAAAGTATAAAGCAACATATATTTAGTACGCATTTTTTTGCTCACTAGTGAATAAACGTGCACTTTTCCTCAATACATTTTTCCAGTACTGAATTGTTTGCTACTTTAAGCCTCTAAAATATCATCCATAAAGTACTTATTGTATGAAAGTATAAAAGTTTGCCTGTAATTTCACCAGCCTAGCTTGGCAAAACAATAAAAAAAATTAAGAGATACATATTTCCTTACTTTGAAAATCCTTGAGTACCTGGTTATTACTGTATTCCTCAGATCCATCACAACAATCACATATGCCATCATTCACTTTACTGGAAGGGACCATTTTGGGATATTGTTCATTGATTGAAATACCTGAACAGTAGAAAGTTCCTAAAATAAAAAAAATGTGATGTAGGTATAGTGGAACTGGAAACACTTGTGAGAAAAAGAGAAGATTTCTAAATTTGTACAACGGTTTCAAGGACGGCCAAAAAATAGATACCTATTTTAAAATTCATAGTAATGAATAGATACATTATGACATAGGCCATCCCACACGAATTACGCCTCATTCGTCGTCAATAATTAATTACTTATGGCACCAATATCAGTATTATTTGGTAAACTCGGGTTCGTCGGACCATGAAGCGACTGTGTGCACTTTGTACAAGTCCGCATTTGCCAGTGTCAAATATTTTTGAATTTCATTTATACGCCGCATTTAGAAAAAAAAGATGCTGTATTTTGCACTCATCGGTTTATTAATTCTAAATTTATTGATTCAATTTGCTGACAATACGCTTGAAATTGCCGCCTTTCTTAATGCAAATTAACTCTATTCTAAGTATGGGTTAACGATATATTTGTATTAGCATTTATAACACGTTGTGACTATATTTATTTTAGTTGATAAGCGAAGCACATTGTTATTAGGATAGCTTGGCTTGATTTATATTACATTACCGTATAACGGCCACCGGACGGTAATTTCTGAGATCGTTTTGGGACCTCTGCTTTTTATATGTATCTCTTCACACGGCAGGCTGCCGTTTTTGTAATGTTCGCTTGTTCGTTCCGAGTAATAGGGATGGGCTCTCCTCCCGAGATTGTCGCTCTCGATTTAGGTTTTTACAGGTTTATCATTTTCATAGGAGTAGTTCCTAGCATTTCTTGAAAAATTTAATTTTAGCTCATTAATTGTGGCTTCCGTCGTTTACCATCATAATAAACGGAACTAAGTCGTTTAATATCTTAGAATTATTCCTTGTATCGAAATCACTTGGCATGTTTCAGCCCATTACTATTTCTTGCTGTTCTGACGTAATTTTTTTAATCTCGTAGAAGGAGAAAGGCAAATTGACGGAAACGAATCGAGAGTTCTTTCAATTAGACCGTTCGGCGAAAAGAGAAGCTTTCTGTTTGAGTGCAGTCAGAGACTCCACATTTAGTTCTGCGATTTAATTCCACCCATTCATTGGGGATATATTGTGGTTGCTCTTTGTGTTTTGACACGACCGATTTTTCGGGATCTAAATGCTGTACTAGGTAAGCATTTTCTCTGGAAGTATTTTTTTCCCTATTACCTGTGAAGCACGCGGACGACGCCAGGACGCTAATGTTTTTTTCTTCAAGCGTCAGTAAATCCGTCATTACTCGACTGTGTAGGCGGCAGTGAAGTTTCGTTTTTCCTCCGCCGGAGCTTTACTTTTCACTTTTCCGCCGGCGGAGGTAAAAGTGTTGTCATAGCAACATAGATACAATACAAACAAACATCAAAATAAGCGTCAACAACTCAAGAGTTATTAAACTAAAATTTGTATTTATCACTCAATTTGTGACTGCATTTCTAAAAATCACTAATTTAGGAACAAATTGGTTATTATTTAATCGAACTTACTCAATAACTGCTTATCAATACGGAATTAAAATGCAATCGAAAACGCAATTTTAAAAATATAATTATTGTTGACAGTGTCCACTGACAGCTTTATGTCACATTACTATAACAACAACCTGAGCCTATTCACCGACATCGCACCGGTCTAAGCCGCCTTGCGAACCCACTTATCTTTAATAATAATTATTATTACTATTAAAAAGAGACTTTTTGCATTAATTTGTCGACATTTGAAGAAAAAACAGCATATTTTATTTGGAGGAAAAGTTACTTTTCCTCCATATAAAATAATATACTATTTTCTTATTTCTAGAGGCTTTCCACGTTCGTCGTATACGTATAAGACCGAGACTGTCGAATTTCCGGTAACCCTCACACACGATCGAGGTAATTATTGCTACAGTTTTTTTGTCTAAATGATTTAATTGCTTTATCTGTGTTAACATTTTTTTTGCGCATAGTCAGCCATTTGCTTTGCATTCCTTGGATTATTTTATCTACACTTGAGTTTTGATCATATGGGGAAGTATATATTTTCTTTTAGGGGTGAAGTTGTCTGTCCCTCAGTATTTCTTTTATTTGCTGATGGTCATTGAAAATTCATTGATAACTTTTGGGGGAATTTGTTTTATAAAGAAAATACATTTATGCAAGGGGGGGGGGGGG
>MU184905.1:80284-90455 GCA_016904865.1 Pissodes strobi
GAATTAAATTAATTGAACATCTCAAGTAAAATAAATAGCATATACTTACCGGTACACGAATAGTTTTTCTTTAGTACATCAATGTTTGAGTTCAAGATTAGCAGACAAAAGATGTGATTCCATACAAGTGTCCTGTTGCTCTCAGAAATACCTTGTCGGTATAAGCAGAGGTTATAAATTAATATTTTTCTTTCTGGCAACTTTCCCAGTTGTTTGAAGGTGGCGAATGTTATTCCTCTATGGGGGATGAGGATAGGCTGATTGTGCTTTTGCCTACTCTTTCAAAAGTGATACAAAAGCTGTTATGAGGGTGAATTATCACACTATGTAGGTGGAAAGATATGGTATTTTGACTCAGGAGCAGTTTGGGTCAAGGCCTGCAAAAGGCACTAATGATACCATAGCTTGCATTTTTGAAGATGCATTATATGTCTGGATGACGGAGACGCAGCAGCGGCAGTGTTTTGTGGCTTCTCACATAGAGGTGTTAGTTACAGAATTATGCTGCGGAAGCTGAAGAAATATGAGTTTAGGGCTTAGAGTTTCGAATTGTTTTGGTCTTATCTGTGAGGGTTGCTACAATCTGAGAAACAATGTCATTGGTGTAGAGTGCGACTTTTGGTGAACCACAGGGTTCAGTGTTGAAACCAATTTTGTTTTTAATTTATGTAAATGACTACGAATTTGAATATATTGGAAAAATTTAACACACGATCTTCGCGGATGACGCAACCGTTGTTTGAGTAAACTTTACTCAAAGAACGACGCAACTATTCTTTGACATGGGAGAAATTTCAATGTGCTCTATAATGTTGTCAATAATGATTCAAAGTTGATTAAGAAGTGATGTGATCCAAATGAATTGTAATGTTTTATAAACAAGTAGTGTAATGCTCTGTGAATGTGATGTATATTGAGAAGACAATATTCTGAATGATTTGTATAAAAATAAATTTTTGGAAATCTTGGTAAAAAAAACTCAAACTTAACATCATATAAAACACCTTAATTCGAGACTCTCATCAAACTGTTATGACTTGAGAATAATTCTACATCAACTAGATACCAACACAAAGTAATCCATATTTTACCTAAAGAGATGCTCATGTGAGATATGGCATTGCCTTCTGGGGTATAATGCTCAAAACAATTCCTTCAGAGTATGTTCGTTTTTACAAAAGAAGTCGTTAATATACATGTGTAAGGATAAAGTGCAAGATTTGTGTAGACTGTTGTTTTTGAGGAAGAAAATTCTGACTAGTTTCTTTGTATATTTAGAAACAATGTGTCTGCATATTAAATTAAAACAATTCAGGGATGCAGTGAACCTGATCTCTGATTGTTTTTATAATAACCTGCAATAATTCCCTCTATATTCAATGATCTTGAGAGGTGCACAACCCAACTGTTTACGGTGGTCACCCACCTCTTGGTAAAATGCAAATCTGCAATGCCAAAAAAATTAAGTCTAAAAGTTAAGAAATTACTAGTTAAGGGACTATTAGGCACTATAAGATAAATTGAAGAAAGGTTTTGACTCTGACACTGAATCCGGATAGATTTTTTGTTCCGACTATTGTGTAGGATATTTTTAACACAATGACATGTCAAAATTTTTCTTTAGTTATAGTTTTGAATTTATTGCATATTGCTCTATCACAATTCATTTTGTTAAATTTTAATATTCACAGGTGATATGCTTCCATTACTTATAAAGTGATAGTTATGGTAATGTTCTGAAACTGTTTTGTTTGCTATTATGTAGTCTTGTTATTGCTATTATATTACAGCTTTGTCAATGACTATTTCATCTGAAAATAAAGCATTTTAAGTATGAAGTTTTGAAGAACTATTATGTGAAGTTACAATTTCATTCAGGAGTGTCTACAAAAGGCTGTATGGTAAGTACATTATATTGTGTTAAAATCAAGTGCATATAAACAACAAACAACATCAAAATTTGGCAAAAAGTGTAAAACTTACCGTCTGGGCAAGCATTAGTACCAGGTTCATCAGTACTGTCCGCACAATCACAGTAATTATCATTTACTTTTCTGAAGTCAATAACTTCTCCACTTTTGAAGCAGGTAAATTTTCCATTGATAGGTGTGTAAAATACTTTTTCCGCAGCATGTGCGCCTCTTACTCCCTGATATTTTATTATATCCAATCGTTTTTGGGCTGACCTAGCATTGGAGACCATGTAATGTATTATGAATTGGTAAGAAATGAATAGTAATGACATAAAGAAAGTCGTTCCCAGACAAACTCTTTTTCTGCGTCTTGTAAAGAGGAACATATATTCGTCAATTTTAAACGTAGACATTATTGAACTCAACTTTTAGGACATTTTTGAGAGTTCTGTTTTCTGGGTAATATGGTTTTGGACTAGGCAAAGATAAATATCAATATTTATCTATGAAAAAAAAATATTTATGGGCTAGGGTTAGTATTAGTAAGGTTATGTTTATATTTTTTTATCAGAGCCGCCTTCATTCTTCATTCGATAAACATAGGTCTAAAGGTGGATTTTCATGCGTCCGATATCCGACGATACGATGATCCGACAGTGTTTCTATTGGTTACAATATTCGCTTCCTATTGGTTGGATTAACATGATTTTCGTATCCGAATTTAACAGGCAATTTGACATTCTACGTTTTCTTTTATAAACAAACCTGAAGTAATAATTTTGAATGAGACACAGGAAGAATTCCCAGAACTTTCATTTATTCAACACAGTTAGAGGGACCCAAAGATAAGTTTTAACCGACAAAAATGTACCATGATCTTGTCCTTCGTACTAAACTGAAATTACCTTAATATAAGTGCAAATCCATTGTTTATATAATCCTTATACAATGGCAAATCTCTCGCCAGCAAAAATCGATTCATGCACACGATTGGTACGGGTTAAAATTAATTAATATATTAATAACATTAGTAGATTTTGAAATTCTCCCTACCAATCCTCAAATAGTACAAACATCTGTCCTGATAGGTTACAGTCTCATTTCCTTTTATAAATTATGTTAAGCATTTTGCTGTGCTCGATTTTTATAAGTATTCGGAACCCAAAATCTTTTACTTAGATTGATTTGTTAATATGTAGTAGCAGACGCAGACGGGATACATATAACACATTATATAAATAAACAAAACAAATAAAAAGTGAGGTTAAGAAATACACGATATCGGACAAAAGTTAAAATAATTTTAACTCCAGACGACATCGGATGATTTTTAAAATATTCGGATAATAATTGGCGCCAAAACATTCTGGCCAATAGGAGCTCCGTCGGATCATCGTATCGTCGGATATCGGACGCATGAAAATCCCATATATAATCCACCCTAAGCCTGGATTCTGAAGTCGTTGGAACTACTAGTGGCTAGGTCGCGCCGGTCTAAATCGTTCCCGACACGATTGTGTTATTTATTCGAGGAAACACATGCAAGCTGAAGCTGCTGTATATTTCGTAAAAAGTACATCCAAAGTACGGGCACTCGGGCACGTATTACAATAAGTAATATTTCACCTTTCGCATGGCCCTTCGCTCGCTACGGGGGCTCAAGAAAAGGAAACTAACCAGGGGCTAACCCAAGATCAAGAAAAAAACTGTTTGCTAACCAAAACTAACTCAAGACATACTCAAATCAAGAAAAAAAAACTGTTTAGAATCAACCGTAAAAAAATAAAAAAAGAGCAAGGGGGTTTGAACCCTAGCCGCCGGCCGCCGATAGCCACATAGACATAATCGAGATCGCTAGGTCGCGCCGGTCTAGACTAGAATCGTTCCCGGCACGATTGTGTCACAGCCTACCAAACAATTTGGTAAGCTGTGATTGTGTCATAAAGATTGTGTTATGCATTCGAGGAAACACATGCAAGCTGCTGTATATTTCGTAATAAGTGCATACAAAGTACGGACACGTGTAACAATAAGTAATATTTCACTTTTCGTATGGCCCTCCGCTCGCTACCGCTCGCTACGGGGGCTCAAGAAAAGGAAACTAACCAGGGGCTGACCCAAACGTAACCCAAGACCTACCCAAAATCAAGAAAAAACTGTTTAGAAACTTAACCGTAAAAAAAAGCAACGGGGTTCGAACCCGAGCCGACGGCCGCCGCCGATAGACACAATATCGACACCCACGATCCAAACCTCTAGACCAGCAAGGCTTATACTGAAAATTGATCGCATCACGAGTGTTATAAGATCCTTTACACAAATAGTGCACTATATAAAAATCAGCCTTTCCCATTGGTTGATCCGCATGGCCCTCCGCTCGCTTCGCTCGCTACGGGGCTCAAGAAAGGGAAACTAACCAGGTGCTAACCCAATCTAACCCAAGACATACCCAAACTCAAGAAAAAAAGCTGTTTAGAAACATAATCTTTAAAAAAAATAATAAAAAAAGCCACGGGGTTCGAACCCGCGTTTTCCAAGTGAGATCCAACCATCTAAACCTCTACACCATAAGTGCCCTTGACAGGAACTGATTGCATCACGCAGACATATCGGAATACGAGATGGATCGACCAATAGGAGAGGTCGATTTTTTAATAGTGCACTATTTGTGTAAAGGATCTTTAAATGCGCATCACGAAGACAGCGCGAATACAATCGCTCGAGTCATCGCCACATATACTAGATGGCGCTGGAGTCGTAAGAGGGAGAGGGAGGCGTCGCACGCAGTATTTCGTCATCGGGAAGGATTCTAGACCGGCGCGACCTAGCCGCTAATTAATAAAACAAACCAGAACAAAACAAACATTTGATATTTGGTTACAGTGTTGCCACTGCTACCCCGTTCGGGGCAGATCTACCCCTTTTTAATACAATTTCGCTCTCTCGCTCCCCTCGAACATATCTACCCCGCTCCCAAAATATCAGTTATAAAAAAAGTAAATTATACAAAAAAAAAATTATTCAATTCAATTCAATATAAAAAAGTGAAATAATCAAGAATCAGACATTGTCTTTAAAGAAGTCCAGACGAAGCTTATAGTTTTCGGCATTTTTTAGCTGTCATAATAGCTTAATAAGGTATTCTACTAATAGATGTCGCTAGAAAACGCGTGTCCGTTAATTTAACGGTATTAGCGATCGATATTGACTTGGTAATATTGAACGGTCACCCAAGGATTATTGATTATCGTGATCGTTATCCTCGTGATTCCCCTGGGAATAGGGTTAAATCGTTAATGTACTGAACTTTGTGTGTTTTTTTTTGGTAATTTTTTAGTTGACGTATCAGGCCGATTTTTTCGTTTTTTCCTCAGAAACACACAAATTGAATATTTTTATGTAATTTTTTGGCGTTTTTTATTTTGGCGGAAACTTAATAGTAATCAAATGTTTTGCAGGACAGTGGAGCGAATTGAGGTGCTGGGTGGGGTAAAAAGTTGTAGGTAAAAAAAGAAAATATTCGGTTTGCAAAGGCGAATTTTGTTAAATATGTGGTATTTTTATACATAACATATTCCAGTGGCGTAACAAGGTTAGAGAAAATGAACTCCACTGTCCCGTTGCAGTTGCAACGAAACAAAACTAACCGAAGGCATGCTCAAAATGAAAAAAACATATATTTGAAATCGGAAGATCCATCACATTTGAACCGAAAAAAAGCCCCAAAAATTAAAGTTTTCACACAAATTTTCAGTACCACTTTACAGAAACTCTAGAAATATAGGCAATACACACCCGACAATCTTTTTTTTTTTCATTTTGGACATGCCTTGAGTTAGTGTGGGTTAGTTTTGTTTGGTTGCGCTCTCTGAGCGAGCGTAGGGCCATGCGCGAAGTGAAATATTAGTAGAACCATAAAAAATTAATCAACTGCAACGGGAAAGTGGAGCTCTTTTTCCCTATCCTTGTTAAGCCACTGGAGTATTTGTCTTTGCAACCGAATATTTTCTATTTTTGTACACCTTTTTTTACCTCACCCAGTACCCCTATTCAGTCCACTGTCCCGGGAGACAGTTGATTACTATTAGGTTTCCGCATATAAAAAAATGACTAAAAATTGCGCAAAAACACTCAATTTATGTGTCTCCATGTGTGTTTCTGAGGAAAAAAACCTAAAATGACAAAATCGGCCTGACACTTCAACTAAAAAGTAACCACTCTTTTTGTTAATTGTTATAGTGCGCTAAAACTGTAAATATATTCTGTCCAGCGTCAGACTGTTTAGTGATTAGTGAGTTCCTTGGGGATGTTCAGATTTATGCTTGGGCTAACGCCTTTTTGCATGGCCCTACGCTCGCTACGAGGGCTTAATCTACGAGAACTAACCAAGTGCTAACCAAATTCAACCCAAAGCTAACCCAAAATTAAGAAAAAAGATAAATTAATAAAAAATAATTTTGGGTTAGTTTGGGTTAGTTTTAGTAAGCACATGGTGAGTTCTTGTTGATTGAGCTCCTGTAGCGAGCGAGGGCCATGCAAAGCCCTAATAATACCATATGGATAATTAGTTA
Source organism: Pissodes strobi (assembly GCA_016904865.1). NCBI lineage: Eukaryota > Metazoa > Arthropoda > Insecta > Coleoptera > Curculionidae > Pissodes > Pissodes strobi. The sequence goes on from MU184905.1 coordinate 86,769, forward strand.
CCGTCAGCGGCTAGACGTTAGTAAAATTTGCAACTCCTAAATGAAAAATAGTGAATATATTAACTTTTATTTAATCTACCCCTCACCGACCCAAATCCACCCCGCTGGTTTACGTTAATCTACCTCGAAAAAAAAAGTGCTTGTGGCAACACTGTTTGGTTATTCGCAGATTCGTTTGAAATTGATTAAATTTTCCCAAATTTATTTATACGTTTTCAAAATAAAGATGTACCGTATATATTTAGTTGCCACCAGAAATCTATTAAGGGCAGTTAATCATTCTGAATCCAAATTTAGAATTAATAATTTTTACAATTCAAGATTTATATCTAATGGTAAAATAAATTTTTGTTAATATTTATTATTTAATGCTCTGAGCAATAGTAAAATCATTGAATGTTTACTAGATGGAGATTTTAGACGATTTACAACATCCTCATCAGAAAATTTGGAAAAAGTCTCTTTCACAGAATTTGAAAATCTAACCAAGAACAAAAATGTTATAATCATTGATGTCCGAGAACCTGAAGAATTAGTACAGCATGGGATTTTGCCCAACAGCATAAATATACCCTGTAAGGTCAAACTTTGTATACTTGATAGGGTAAATATGAGTCTTTTTTATTTACCGTTGCGACCAAAGAAAAAGGTTAGATTATGCAATACAAGATGAAAAAAAAATATATTCTAATAGTGCAAGAGATCAGCGTACACTTTATTATCCTACTTTCTTTTGTACAATTGTGCCGTTGGTGAAAAAAAATCCATACACTTTACTGTAACTATACATTTTTACCTAGATTACATTTGTGAGCTTTCTGCTCTTATTCATGTTATGGTAGATTTTGTATACACCGATTTCTTCAAGGCATTTGACAGATCAATCACAACCGGTTAATTGATAAATTGTCAGTGTATGGAGTAGAGTGCTCTTTGTTTAGATTACTCGTGCCTTGTGGGACGAAAACAAATTGAAAAAATCAAATCTTTTTGTTCTGATATATTTGATGTACCTATTTATAAATGATGGTTTCACTTTTTCTGCAAAGTAAAATTTTGTTACATGCTGACCATTTGAAAATATTTAAAACCATAAACTCAAACAGTACAGTGAGGAGATTCAGGATGATCTTTCAAGGTTTCGTGAGTGGTGTATTGACAATAGAATGTCATCAAACATCCAAAAATGTAAACACATCCAATTTTCTAGGAGGTTGTCACCTCACACTTACAAGTTGTTAAAGAATTAGTTCAAATTCAAAATTTATTAGTAATATCATACAAAATGCACTTTTATAATAAATGTATTTTCATTTCTGGCTTCATATGCTGGTAAATAGTCTTTATAATCCCTCCCTGATTGTTCTGTTCTTGATATTGCTTCCCCGAGTTTTGGTTACAAAAATGTATTAAGCTCCTCTGCTGACAGACTTAAATTTCTCTCGGCATATAGCATTATGAGACCAGCTTTAACAATAGTTTTTCATATACATAGGTAATAGACCATACAAACATAGGCAAAATACTGCCGCTGTTTATGCTTGTGTCGGTACGTCATCAAGGGCGGTAAATGCGAAACAATCCCTCATTGGCCATATGCATGAGATATCCCTTGACAATGCTCGCCGAGTTGGTGAATAGCTTGCTATGAAATCGTGATTGTATTGTATACGCTACTGCTTCCCGTATGGAGACGCCTTGGCAAAATGTTAAGTGGCTAAGTCTCATATAAGGATAACATAATCCTGCACAAACTAACAACGACCGACCTCTACTTAAATTACAATACATTTTTGGTCACTCAGATATTTTGAACAAAATTTAAAATGTTTTAGTAAGGGAAGTTGAAGAAACATTGAAATGCATGCCAAATGATGAATTTTTATCAAAGTATGTACACAACAAGCCAGATAAAGAAACAATAATAGTATTTTCTTGCATGATGGGCGTTAGAAGTGAAAAAGCACAGCTTATTGCTTTGCAACTAGAATATAAAAAGTAAGAAATATAACACATTTACTTATTTATGTTTTACAAGTTTGCATGGTTACAGTGTAAATAAAGAAATGAATTCTTTCTTCAGTACCTACCTATTTGAATTTAAATTATATATTGTAGTTATATTATCTATCATTAGAAAAATTATTTTAAGAACTTTTTTTCAGTGTGAAGAATTATGTAGGTGGTTGGACTGAATGGGCAGAGAGATCGATAAAATAATATGCTTATATAAGTAGGTATAAATATTTTTGTTATGTGTAATACATATTTTATTGTTTTACGTCACTGTGTCTCTGTAAAAAAAGTTATTAGCAGTTATGAGTGTGTATATTTACTTGCTTCCTAGTTGAAACTAAATTGTCACGTTACCGGTACAGAAGTCTCTTCTTTACTTTTTGAGTAAGTTGAGCTAATGCGAATTTTTACCTTGAGACCTGGACCAATAGCGATCCTATTTATTACAGGTTCAAGTGGCGAAAAGACGCAAATATTTGTAAATATGTTCTATATTGTTGTGGAGGATTCATGTTTGTCTGACAAATTGTTGCCTTTTTCTCCACTTCGTTTATATGCTTTTTGAAGAATGAGGCCGCCTCTGCTCTAGTCACAGGATGTAAACAGCACAGGTGCTAGTTTAGTGACCCCAACGAAGCCGAAAAACCTAAAAGAACCGGAAAACAGTCGACGTTTTGAGAAACAAATCTGCCCCGTTGCCAAGAACGATTTTCATTTTTAGAATTTTTCGTTCTTGACAACGGGGACAGATTTGTGCCTCGAAACGTCGATCGTTTTCCAGTTCTTTTATGTTTTTCAGCTTCGTTGGGGTCACTAAACTAGCACCTGTGCTGTTTATATACTATGGCTAGAACTGAAGCGGCCTCAATTCTTCCAAAAGCGTATAAGTAAACGATGTGGAGAAAAAGGCAATAATTTGTCAGATAAACGGCAAATATTTACCAGCAAAAGGTAAATCCGGCACAATATAGAACATTTTTGCATCTCTAATAAAGCTCACTGAAATTAAGTACATACATATTTAAATATTGATTAGACTTTCACACACTTATCTTCTGTTGACTTCAGCACATTATCAGAGCGGACCACGTTAATTGCAAATCTACTTGAGATGTTTTTACATTGTTTCGTGTCAGTTTGTTTATTTAACTTACTTTTTCCATGGCCAAAAAGTAACAGTAACAGACGTGAAATATCTTCTTTAAGTAGTGACTAGTTATCATTAAAAATAACCTACAGATTCAGAGTGTTTTAGATGTGTTTGAGATTATATCAAGACGCGTTTGCAGCAACTAGTTACTTTCAAAAGCATCTGAATACATATTTTTCTACAACTATCAAAAATATAACCATTTTTGAAAATTCAGTTTATCAAATAACTGTTATTTTTAAAAACTATATTGCAAATGTATTTTGCACTGTGCGAAATACATTTGGTTACGTTTGTTAACAGGTCAGTGTTTTTCTAGAGATAATATTATTTGTACTTCAAAAATTCAAAATATTAGAACCTTTTCTGCTGGAATTAGATTCGCTTTTTGACAACAGGGAATTCTTACTCCAGTCTCACGTACCTTGTTCCTAATATGTATAGATACTGTTCTAGTTGTAAATAGAACATCTAGCCTGAAATGCCTCTGAATGACTAGTCCTTAAATAAACGTATTTTTT
>MU184905.1:90465-108009 GCA_016904865.1 Pissodes strobi
ATTTATCTTTTATTATTATGATAAACCTACAGTTTCTTTAACAAGGCATATATAGTAATTTGCATGTAGTAAAAAATAAATAATAGATTCATTTTTACACTCGGAACACAAAATTCTAAAGTTATGATCTATGTGGATCAAATCAACATTGAGGTAGGAGGACGTGGTCACATCTTTATCCACACAAAAATCTTATAAATTACAATATTGCATAAATATATCCACGAATTATAGTAATTATTCAAAAAAAGAAATAATAAATTGTGAATATATATTATACTTTCTGAATTGTAGTTCTAATTAATTGTTTAAGTTTATTAATATCTTGAAGGATGGTGAAAATAAATTGCAAGGCATAATTGAAAACTTGTATAATTAAGTATATTTCAAATATATACAAATAAAAAAAGTCTTACATTCTTCTATGTACTTCATATCAAAATGATGTACATAATAAGCGGAAGAACCAAATTATCGATTTGAGTAGTTTTTGCTTCAACTAAGGATGTCGCTAGGATAGATACAAGTATCCGTGTGATGTGTTCAAACGTTAAAAATGGCAAATAATCTGAAAAAAAAAAGAATAATACAGACACAATATCGTCAAGTTTGATTGACGACACAAAAAGTCGTACGAGTTTTTTTTTATTTATTTAACAAATATAAGATATAGCACCAAGTAGGTGCCCAGACTATTTCCAGCACTGCATGATCTTTGGAAACTTTCACGCCTCTAAATAAAATGCAGAATAACAAATCAACGTAAAATGTCCTTTATAAAGACGTAAATGGCATGAATTAAAAATAAGAATATTTATTAGCAGTCGCCTTAAAACTGAATACAAGTGTAATTTTTAAAATCTGTTGTTAGATATTTCCAATTTTTTTCTCCCATGATTCCTCTGCCTCGTTTTGGGGTCTAAAATGTAGGCAGTATGTCTTACCATCGTACCTCAAAGAGTTTTCTATTAGGCTTAAATAAGAACTTTTTGTTCACCAAGAAACGACATTGAAACCAGTTTTTCACTAATCCAGCAACGTCCTGCTGGACCAACATTATTCCGTTCGAAAACTAATACTGCAGAAGGAAGCACCACGTACTGCGGCTACTTAAATCAGGCCAGACGATAACCGAAAAGCAGCTATCCGTTTTTCTGAATATAGTAATGATGATATTGGGAAGTTGGTTCTTTTGTATACTCCAACCCGTCCGTTAAAAGTTGTTTTGAAAAAAAAATTGAGGGTAAATATTATTTACTTACAATTTTTATATCTTGAGACAATTTGCATTTCAATTTCATTTTTTTACATTATTTCGAAGTTCACCGTTTCTTATTTCGGAGCATTGCTTTGCCCGACGCTGCGCATTTATGTACTACTCTGGAAATTGTGTTATGCCCGCAGACTGCAATTTCAAACAGATTATTCCTTACATATTTTGCCAAGATGCACCCCATGCAATGATTTTCTTTTTAATGCCATTCTAGTGATGTTGTCGTCGTTTTTATACATACTATACCTTGAACAGAGTGATAATCATCTCATCTCGTTTTATTAACGATGTGCTTAAATGAAGCAAATCCTTATTTTTATCAAGCTTTTCAAATTCCCTGTGAAGTAGTTCTATTCATAAACGAAAAAACGAATTGGTTACCTTCAAAGTAGGACTTCCCAACTACAATAATATAGGATTGATAATAAAATGAAAGAGTTAGACACCTCATATTAAGCAGAAACATATTGGTATTGTTTTTGAACAAAACGTTAGTTAACAGATGAAAAAAGGAACGTACCTCGAAAACACCGATCAGGGTTACTACCTTTACTCCAACCTCAAAAAGAATTCTTGGAAAATGCCGAACTTGGGATAGGGAACTAAAATAGCTCAGAAGGCCAAATATTGAAAGTATTATTTTAAAGGTATAACTGTGTAAAACAACGTAATACGTATTGAGGCTTATCAATATTAGATAGATAAATATACACACCTATATAATAAAGAAAATAGCAAAATCCTAATTGGCCGAAAACACATGCTAACGTCCCCTCGATTGTTTTTGTCGAATTCTTCCATTTAAACCTTCCAAAATTTGATCCTATGTAACTAGCTGCAGTATCACCAATACCTAAAACATTTTAATAGTATTAGATTACCTTCAAAGAGAATAAAACATAATGATATTTATCAGTTGCTGACATATCATAACAGATAAGGCTTTTCCATGCTCTTCGTTACTAGGACTATAAATTCATGATAAAATGCACATTAACTCATGAAATTTTATTCAAACTATAAATATTTTTTAAATGCAGTTTTTCAGTTTATTAAATTAATGGCAAATATTGATCTTATAGTTCAGGCAATAAAGGGGGTGTAGAGTGCGTGAGCAGGGACCTAAGCGATTTATTCAGAAACTTGTTCTGGGTACTTATGGAGTAAACATACTAAAAGTCCTGACGTCTAGGTGGCAGCCGGGGGGGAGCAGAAGGAATGTTCAATTTTTGAGTTTTTTGCTCTCAAAAACGGTGAATCGTACGGAAATTTTTTCTTATATAACCGTTTGCGCGCTCGGCAAAAGTGAAAATTAAAAAAATAAAACTACGTCATATTTTTCATCAAACATTCCTTCATATCGTTTAAACTATTAATCTGAGGAAAAAATCCTCTTTCAGAAAGTTGTAGAGGATTTAATTCCCTTTAAGAATATATATACATATACCAATATAATTCCAACCGGTCAACAGTTACATCAATTGTAAAATATTTCGTAAAATTTCCTCTATTTCAGAAGCTGTTTTTGTTATTCCTGAGCCACAACTATCGCTTGTGTGTATTGTCCAATAATATGTGTTGCTACACATGAAATCGGGATATTATATGCAGTGAACAAAAATCTTGTTGCAGGAAAAATAACAAAATTTATCTTGAAGATAATAAAAATAAGATTTATATCATAAATTGTATAATAATAATATAATAATAATGTAATAAGGCTGTGTAATTTGGCAAAAAGATGCCTTCGTTGCCACCATTTGTGATGGATATATCACCTAGGTCAACCACCACTATCCTGGAATCAGTTGCACTCTGGTCGAACTCAGTCAACAGTAGGAAATCACAAGAACAGAGGAGACGATAAAGACTGAGGAGGTCGGGCGAGATCAATTTAAGAGGGATCACATCGATACCTGTGAAACAAGAATTTTTGTCCAATCCTACTTCCTTACTACAGACAAAGCTTCAGGAGTATAGGATCGTAAAGACTGCTGTGGATTAATCCGCTTACAATTCTGTGACTATTGTTGGTGAGGATGTAAACCTCGCTGTTCTTTTGATATCTTCCCCTCCTCTCACCCCAGACATCTTGCTGTTAAAACCCGGCCGAGGGAAAACTACAACAATGGGATTGTCCACTCAAGAGATGCAGCAGCATGGATTTGAGCACATCCTGTTCTTACATTCGTTTACCGGCTGTGACACAGCATCTTTAACTTTAAGGAAAAGCAAGGTGGGTTTCTCAAAATTGTACTTAAAGCCACAAACCATCAAGAAAGCGGCAGTTACCTTTTACAACCCCTCTTCCACTCGGGGCGACGTTGAAGAGACTGGGAAGATATGCTTCCTCAAATGATATGGGGCACCAGCAAGTCAACCTCAGTCAACCAGTACCGCTTCCAGTCGTTCATTAGGTCAGTGGCGAATATTAAGTCTGACATCAGCTCCCTCCCACCAACTGAGAACGCAGCTAAGGAGCATTCCCGACACACCTTGCACCAATGCAGCAGTGGCTCGGAAATGAGTTGCCCCTCAAGAGTGGGGTTGGAAACACGTAAGAGACACCCTGCCAATTGCAGCAGAACATCCACCAGCATCGGAGGTACTGAAAACGATATTTTGCCACTGTACCAAGGATTGTGTTAATGGCAAATGTGAATGTCGGAAAGCAATGCTGAACTGTTCTGCAGCGTGCTTCCACTACCAAGGGAATTTCCTTAATTTACGACGAGGAGGACGATGAAGGCGACGTAGAGTCCCTCCAGCAAGACAACTGAGGCCGAAAATGCCGTAGATGAAGAACCCTTGCCAGGACCCTCACGGCAGAAGAGAATGAAAACTTGAATACATTACTTACCTTATACGTGCCTTATTTTTATTATCTTTAAAATAATATTTGCTAATTTTCATATAACAAGACTTTCATTCACTGAATTTAATATGCCGATTTCATGTGTAGCAACACATATTACTGGACGATACACAAGTGATATTTGTGGCTCAGGATTAACAAAAACAGCTTCTTCCGAAAAGACGAAATTTTACGAAAAATTGATGTAACTTTTGACCGGCATATGTATATATATTCTTAAAGGGAATTAAGTTCTCTGCAACTTTCTAAAAAAGCTTTTCTCCGTAAATGAATAGTTTAAACGATATGAAGGAATGTTTGATGAGTTTTATTATTTTTTTAATTTTCACTTTTCCCGAGCGTGTGGCTCCCAAACGGTTGCGAATTCGAAAGAGGTATATGGAATGAAGGTTGTAGAGAATTTCATACGCTTTCATGTTATATATGAAAAAATTTCCGTACGATACACCGTTTTTGAGATATAAGCAAAAAAACACAAAAATGGAACCTTCCTTGGTAAAAGGAGGAACTATAATGGTGTGTCCAGATGAGTGCTTGGAAGCCGTGGTTGAAATGGCCCATTGAACTCTTGGATATTTGCCAACTTGTTGGTAAATTATATCGATTACCTTCCTAAGAAACGTGTTATCTTGGATTTTGTAGCAGCTGGACTTGTCGACAGTGCTAAAAATTCTACATGATATGGAGTTCATATGCTCAAATCTAGAATATACAAATGCCATTTTATCTCCTTGCTGTCAGACCTGTAAGAACATCATAGTATGTGTCCAAAAACAGTATCATGAAATTCATAAAGATGATGAAAGAAGGCAGTTTTTGGTGAAGAAAGATGCCCCTGGTTGTACTCTAAAAAGTTGAACCCTTCTAAAGGAGAAGTTCCGCAGGACAAATTATAGGGTAAACTTTCCTTTAATAAGAACTCTTCATACGTTCAATATTATTGGAGATTTATTTGAATTCTAAAGAGCTGAATCTAATCTTTTAAGGGTGAAGATTATAGGATAAATTATAGGGCGCTCTTCTTTATATAGAACCCTTCATACTTTCAGCGATATTTGTAGATTAGTGGGTATTTTTGACCTATTGCTGGTAGTTCCGAACATCAAAATATTAGATATTTTAAGCATACAGTGCAATACTGTGTGTGATTTATCTGGATGTGCTTTTGTAGAATTGTTTACTTTCTGTTTTAGTGTGATTGTATTTATTAGAATATCCGGATCTATTTTATGTAAAAATGGATATTAATTTCAACATAAGCTTCTTCATAATATAAACGAGAAATCCAGGTTTTATCAGCACTTTCGAAGCTTTGTATGTTTTGTAAATCCCATGCAAATCCATCAGTTTTAAGGTACTTTCTGCAACTGAATTGCAGCAAAATATTACATCAATAACCGGAGAGTATTCGCGGCATATTAGAAAACAAAAGTCTGATGCGAGTACATTAACAATATGATGGGACCAGAGCTTACTTCTAATTATCTAGGTAAGTCAGGTTAGTTTCATTCTTGAAACCAAGTTCCAAATAGATTCAGCATTGCGATCGTCCGATCTACTGAGGTTAACGCAAAAATGTCAACCAAAATGGTTTAGTCTTATGACGAAGCTGATAATGTGAAAAGTTTTCAGGTATTCCAGCACACTTAATTCTATCTCTTTACATAAATTGAAAACCATGTGCCTGCCCGCACTCGTTAATATCAACCAGCAGGTCCAGCTATTAAATATACTTCAATCTACAAATGTCCTGTATCTAAAATGTTAGAACAGAGAGATTTTCATTTTGACCTGTGATATTACTTTGTATATACTTCACCAATAAATATTTGCATTTGTATTGATGCTTCTATGTTCCAACTGTTAGTTAATCTCGTTTCCCCGGAAACGTTTGCACTGTCTATCCACGCAAACTAGACAATCTGGCTTTGTTCGCTTGTTGTGGTGCTTTCAGCAACACATCCTCCATGAATAACTACAAATCCAATAATATAAACTATTTTGTACCTAGAAACCAATACTCTCTATTAAAATATCAGATAGCTTCTGGTTAATTTAGCAACTAAATCAATCCTAGGTATATCAATCATTTTACCGACATTGATTTGTCTTAAATATTGTTTATTCCGCTTGTTTGCCTATGTCATTTTCACCCATCCATTAGTGTTGTCAAATCTATAAACAAAATTCACTACACTAAAAATCAACACTTACCTATGGACAGCAGTCCGCTGAGCAATGGCAATATAGTAAACTGGGCGGAATCAGTAACGTCACAAGGCGAAGGATGGAGCCAAATAGGCAAAGACACTCCCACTAACAAATATATCGGAGTTAAAGCCAATAGTCCTGTGTCTTTTTCATCCTTAAATACCACGTACCCATCTTGCAGCTGATTCCCCAATGGTGGAATAGATAGCAGTCTTAAAATCTAGAAATTGGTTGATCAGGGCAAATTATGAAGGCTCTTCATTTTACAAGAGCAATTAGAAATAGTATTTACCCAACTATAAGAACAGAGACATGCTTTTTCCAACAATGTCTCAAATTATTTGAGTTCTTTCATCATTTTGTGTTTTATGAACTATTTTAGTCAGTGTTTCCTTTATTTCACGCAAATTTAAAATTTGGAAGCCAGATGACCTGATAGTAACTAGAAGTTTCCATCGATCCATAGTTGCCATACTTCATAGAGTATATAATAGTATATTATGATGTAAGTGTATAAGAGGGCCTTTAAAACGCGCGACATATTTCATAACGCGACGCGCAGCGGAGTGTTTTGTAAGTCGCAAGGGCTTTAAAGGCCTCTTATACACGTATATCATACGCTATTTTTTTTATTACGAATGCATCATAATCTCAAAAATGTTTTAAATATTAAACTTAAGGGATATATTGACGAATATATTAATCTGTCACATTTGATATGATCAAATGTTGCTATAGCAACCTTTAAAAAAGTAGGCGCATCACAAACATCATTTTAAGCACTCTACAGCGTGCGATAATAATCGTTGATTATGATGCATACGTAATAAAAAAATATATATTTTCGCGTCAAATTGTTATCTTTTATTTACTTCACTTCGTTCCTAAATTTACCTCACTTTTGACAACGGGGCCAGATTTGTTTCTCGACACGTCAAGTCCTTTTAGCTTTTTTAGCTTCGTTAGGATCCCTTAATTGGTACTAGTGCAATTTACACGCTTAGACCATGACCGAAAAGGTCCTATGTTTTCTGTCTAATGATGTAAATTTAGGACCGAAGTGGAATAAAAAACAGTAACTTGACACAACAATACAGAACATATTTACAATAAAAATTATGTTACGAATTATAAAAATGTGGCCATCACTGTCCTTAGTGCATCGACAATCTTTTGCTGGAGCTCTCTTATATCGACGTAGGCGAGAAATTCGATTATATGCCAGGAGACTGCTTAGCCACAAACGTCTTATGTATCAAGTAGTTGCCAGTAATTCACATACATTTGCAAAATTGGTGATTAGTATTATGGTGGCCAATTTTTCCTTATAGTCGGTCGTTATTATTACAGACAATTTAGTTTATTGGGGACTGAAATTATGCAGTTACAACAATATAATCTAGTTTTCATTGTAGATTTTGTTTAAGATTTTTGGAGCGCAATCTAAAAAAGACTATGGCCCGTCAAAAGCCCGTCGGTAACTTATAAGTTCATCAGTTTCTGGCTAGCGCATGCTCATTAAACTGTTTTTGAATTACAACCATTTATTTCAATTTATCTTACCTCTAAAGCAAAAAATACACCAAGCATAACTCCACTTGCCATATACAAAAAGGAACACCTGAAATACAACCCGGGCAAGTAGACCAGAACCGCCAAAATATGGAATATCTTTCTGGTACCCGTTGAAGCTTTTTTAGCGTAATATATTTGGTTGCTCACAGCTAGAACGGCAGCGGCTATACAGGAGCTCCAATAAATAAATAGTTTCAACTAAAATAATATTAAGAATTATTTCAGTATTACATTAAATTTTCGGTATCAGGTGTAGAAAGTTTAAATAATATAAAAGATGAGACATAGATGAGAATAAGCCCATATTATTAAAACTTACTAATGGAATATCTCCCAAAATTTGTCCAAAAATCCACAATACTGGACTCTGGTTCAAGAGAATGTGTAAAGGAATTATAATAGTAACCGTTAACACGACGCAGGTTGTTATATAAAAAGCTTTTGTTTTTCTTATGTTGAACTTGTGTAATACATAGGCAAGTGTCATGATGCCCAACAGGCCACCCTAAAAATAAAAGTTACAAAGTATCTCAAAAGATACAATATATACGTAGGAAATTCGCTACATGACATAGTAGATACAAAATATGTTCGGTTTTCTCCCATATTTTGCCTTCAAATCTCTTTTAAAATGTGATACTGGAAATTGAAGGAAAAGATGACGTGAACGTAGTAAAACGAAAATAATACTTTACTATGATATGAATACATACTTTGTTTCTTCAATGCCATCAAATATATGTGCCAATATTTTACCTGTATGATAATAGTCGATATCTGCATATTACTCTTCACCACATTAATGTTGCCAAAACTAAATATGTTAAGGCTTGAACAATAAAAAAATAACGTGATCCCTTGTGAAATTAGGCCAGCTTCGCCCAATGTGAAGCTTTCCTTTAGATTTTCCAGCAGAAAAGTATAAGTTTTTAAAAAGGTAAATGTACTGAATAATCCACTTAACATAGAAAATATCCATCCTAAAAATAAATATCGGCCTTATGCTTTGCACTTTTTTCTAGATTATACTTGACACATGCCTTGAAATATCCAGTGTTTCGGAGAGAAAAAGATTTCCAAAAATGGCATATAATTTCCTCAACAATAAATGTGTTTTGGGAAGAGTCATCGTTTTATTTCACTTCTTAAAATAAATACGACGCCGCAGGAAAAAAAATTAAAATTTAAAAGTCCCGCTCACGATATTGTTTTATCTCTATTTAAAACACGTTGAGACAGGATGTCAGCTGATGTACACTAATATCACGGCACATATATGTGCCGTGGTAATATCACAAATTCTTTATGTCAAAATATTATGATTTTACCTACTATCGTTGATTGAAGTTCACTCTTCAATCAACGCTACTATGTTTAAGAGTTGATAATAACCGAGATATGAAGTGTCAAAATTACAATTTTATTTTTGTGTTTTTACATATATATTTTTTTTAATTTCAATATCTTAAAAAATTCTGCTGACGAGGTTTTTTTGAGGCGAGGAACTGAAATATTTCACAGTTCTGCTGTAATATGCAGAAGGCGTCACCTACGATATTTGGTGCGTCTTTAAAACCTAGTAACATTTTGCACTTTAGCATACCTTCTTTTATATAAAACGTATCTACTATCCAATCTCCTTTATGTAAAAAAATAAATTATTAATTAGTGTGCTTGTGGATCACACACCAGAACTGAAAATTCATCTACACAAACCAGAATAATATTCATATTGTATGCAAATTCGCTGACGCGAATGGGAGAACATTCTATACATTAAACCGCCCTTCAACGATCGATTCTTGTCACTCTTGTCAGATAAATATAGGCGAGTTCGGCGTAGATGACGTGGAAGCGACGAAGATAAAATAGGACCCCTTCTCTTCTCGAACTATGTTACGTTATACAAGTTAAAATTTCAGGAAGATGTACACTCTTTGCTCTGTTGTGTGGCACAGTGAGGATGCGGAACAAACAAAGACATATAAAAAACAAGAACAACTTTGGGAAAAAATTACTAATGACTTGTTAAAGATTAAAGAGTGGAGCGATGCCAACCGCCCTTTCTTTTAATATTACGAAAACTAAAATTGCAGAAGAAGGTTGTCCGCTTCATCGTAAATGTGGACCAGAGGGAAACTTGCCGACCTCACTCTTTGTCTCAGAGAATTCTTATTCTTACCTCTTTGTTTATTCTTGAAACAGCATCACTGATATACAAGAATCGTCATAGCATTCGGGGCCCTTCCCCTCAGCATGTCACGCAGCAGGCCCTCGACTTGCCCTTGCAAATACCAACAAGAACATTAACGAAAAATTCTTCGATTTATGAAGGCAGAAAAATTTTTAATCACATACCGATTCAGATTAGGACTGTCAGTAATTTAAAATGTTTCAAGAGGTCTCTTTGGCATTGCTTGTTGGGAAAGCATACAACTTGACTGAGTATTATGCTGACTCACTCTCTCAAAAATGCCTGCTGCTTTGCTACATTTTTATTTATTTACACAATGTGATCTGTAAGCTATTATAGTAATTTGTTCTCCTGTCTCTGGCCTAAGTTTTACCAACATAATATTTATTTCAGCAAATAACCTGCTTTTTTATTTTGACTATGGTTACCCCATGCTTGCTTTGAAATATGGATGGGCCGCAGCAAAATCAAGGGTCCCAGTATATCTCCCTCCCTACTTTCGACCGCTCCGCCATATTTTACATTTCTTAAGATTCGCCTAATCGTATCACACATTTTGTAGCGTTTGCGTTCGCCTAACACGCTCACCAGCTTACTCTCCAGATACAGCGCACCTAAAGAAGTTCCAGTTCAAAAAGGATATACTTTGTAAATGTCACAAGTAGTAACCATTTTCGAAATATTTGCTGCTAAAAGTTTTTCTGCATACAATGCTATGGGTAAAATATTTATTCCAAGGTACACTTTGTTAATTATTTTAAATTAAATGTTTTGTAAATAAATAGTCTATTTAATACCAAATATCTCGAAAAAGATCAATCCTAGCAACATTTTAAAAGTGCATCTCTACATAAAAAAGACTGTAGAATAGATATTTGTATACAAAATAAACACACAGCAAGTGTAGTTGGGCGCCCGCTACATGTAAGAATAAAACTGTGAAAAGATTTCAACTCTTTGCCTCAAGCAAATTGGGTAAATCTTTTCACAAAAAAAAAACTGATCACCAAAATGCCAGAAAAACTAAGTAAAATTGTAACTTTAACATAATAATCTAATATTTAAAAATGGGAATTTATGGTTTCATTGTGTAGGTATTATCAATTAGTGGACACATGTTCAGGGTGTGAGGAAGTATTTGCCAAATGAGAAACTTCCTTATTATGACTTACAGAAAAAAGTTAATGAGGCATGATGAAACATTACTACAGGAAATTCCAATATTTAAGAAGCCCTCATGTAATGGAGGCCAAAAAAATATGCAACTGTGACATCCTATAAAAATAATTCGAAAACAGCACTTATGAGACAGCAGAATTTAAGACCTACAAAGATGGACAGAAAAGCTTTTTAGTTTTTCATCAGAGGTTCATTTACTGAAAAATGTTGGACATGCAATTTTGTAGAATGACAGTATCATCTCAGAATTCCCAGGGTACATGGGAAACAAATGTTTAGTGAATGTAGGAGACTGTATAGTAAAGGAATGAACTAAACAATTCGTAAATGATGTTTTATTCATTCGAAGATATCTAACAAGCTGTGTATATTCATTTGTGGTCATAATTAGTATGTCAAATTGAATTTGCAGTAACAATTGTTTTATTATATTTCACCAGAGATAACTTTATAAGCAGATCCCCTATTTTAGCTTATTCAATTTTAGTGCAGTTCTAGATTATTTTAACTCGCCCAATAATGTTTTGTATTTCGTGTACAAATAAAGCTGGATTTATAGATTGACATAACATAAGCATAGCATAAGAAGTTAAACATTCAAATTTAAGTCAGGCAATTTATAGATCGACATAACATAAGCTTGACATAAGAAGTTGACCAACTTTCAACTTCTTATGCTATGTCCTTATGTTCGACCAATGAAAACACATAATTATAATTGTTGATCTTTTGAGAGAATGACATAATATGCGATATTCAATAAAGTTTGGTGTTTTGGCTTTTTGTATGCTTTTTATTTTGAAAATGGTAACGATTTATAAATTAATATACATAAGATTCTATAATAATATACTTCTCTGAAAAAATTAAACAAAATTATGAAATTTGTAAGGTTAATATTTTTGCTATACGGTTCAGGTGCAACATGACACAAGCCCATTTATAAACAGACCATTTATTGCTTATGTGCTTCTGCTATGCTAGGCTAATGTTATGTAAATCTATAAATCCATCTTCAATGTTTATGGCTAAAAAAAATTAGGTAGGTATATTTGAATTTCTTGACATCTTGTAACATTACTGTTGTTTGAAATCAATATCTTACCTAATTAGAACATCCTAGTATTTGTAGTTTCCATGCATGTCACACTACATCTAATGATGTTAATTTGATTAGATACTTTCCCGTTTAATCTTAGTGTTATATTTTAAATTCCTATACCCCTATAATCTTCAATAAAAGAAAACTATACGCCCGGTACTCACCTTTGTGCAACCAAAAATTAAACAAACACCCAGTAGCCAATGCAATAGCCGCAGACCACACATTCAGTATTCTTAATTGTTCATTCTTGAAACATTTCGTAATAATATATAAAGAATTACATAGTAAAGCGAATGAGAGTAATGTAGAAAATTTATATGTGGGTGTTACAATAATTGGATGTCTTAATAAAGAGATAATTAGTGAAGTAGGTAGTAAAAAGAACACCCATAGTCCTTTTCCAGCAGTAGACCTAAAAAGTAATTACACAATACATGGTATTATTATAGTTTTAAAATAGCAGATTAGGATAGTTAATTATTTACCTCATACAAAAATTGTTTTTTAATAAAAAATCGTCTATGACTTCTCTAGGCATTATTACTAAAAGGACCCCACACTATTTTCTTGTACTTAAGTTAGTATAGCCTATATTTTAATTAAATTAATAATCATTATTAATATTATCTTTTTTAATTTGTTATCTTTTGGTTTCATCTTTCATCTAACCTAACCTAAACACACGGTGTATCGTGATAGGATTAGCCTCTGCCCCCTAGTAAACAAAGGGACAGTGTTGCCGATCTGAATTTGTGAAATTACAGGATGGTCTGTTCAAATTGCACGTTTTTACACGCTTTTAGTTTCATAAATACACACTTTTTACACACTACCTAATTTAAGTCATTCCCGTCTACCGACTGCAGTTTTGAGCCTTCGCGCATGCGTACATGCTAATTCATATATTTTTCAAAGTTGTTTGTTCTTGATTCTGGGCATTGCCTTTGGTTAGTTTGGGTTAGTTTTGTTTGCTTGCGCCCCCGGAGCGAGCAGATCAACCAATAGGCACGGTTCGCACACATTATACTCTTAACCATCTACCCAAGTCCTTCCGGCTGACGAAACCTGGGTTTGCACGCGAAATTTTTTCACTTCATGCAATGCCCTCATCTCGCCTCGCTCGCTCCGGGGCGCAACCAAATAGAACTAACCCAAATTTAAAATAAGGAACAAACATAACCTAAAAAAATATTTAAAAAATGCGAATGCGGGCCATCCCTTCACAAGCACAGAACCTAACCACGCGACGCGCTGACAGCAATTTCCTCGACCCTAAAGACATGTTTGCCAGAAATGTGTTTGTGATGCGCGCGAAAGTCCAGGGCTTGTCAGGCGGGTGGATGATTAAGAATAAAGTATCTGCGCCCGGCTCAACCAAAAAATAAAAATGTGACACAAGACACTACAGAGGTGAGAGGATGACTTGCGGTGTCACGCTGTCAGCTGTCACACTTGGGTTTGTATTTTGCTTTGACTAGAAGGGAAGTTTTGTGCTGTCACAACTGCCACGTAACAGTCGTGGTGACTAGTGTTGCCACCCCTATTACAATAATAGTAATATATCTATTACAATCGTGTACTTTCTATTAAGCTATTTCCAAAGGAAAAAGAATCTATTACTTTTTTCGTTATCTCATGTTTAGGCTACCAAAAATTGTTACAAGGATCCAGTTCTCAAATTCTTGATATTAAACACAAAAATAAAATAACAAATAACACTAATATAAGCCGCACAATGCATAGCACAACGAAAGGAATAAGTAAAACCAAAAACGAACAAACAACAAATAATACTATGGACACAGTGAACAAAGTAGTAAGTACCAAAATTCCATGGGGAGTCCCATGCCCATCAAGTTTAGGTAGTGACAGTGCTAACACGACAGTCACGACACTTACCTAATAGAAAATAGATAAATGTGGCTTTGGCTTGGAAAGCCGTAAAAAAAAACAAAAGGGTTTTTCAAATTACACGCAAATTATACGCTTTTTGTGAAATTACACACAAAATACACGCTTTTTGAGAGTGTTCGAAAAATGCACGCAAGGCGATCAAAACGCACACAAAGCGTGTAATTACACGCTAATTGGCAACACTGCAAAGGGACAAGTGTCTACCTACAGAAATTTAGGGTCTTCACGCATGCGTACGTTTTAATACATAAAATTTTCAGTTGTTTTTTTCTTGATTTTGGACAAGACGTTGCCCGTACCACATCAGAGGACTTCAGAGTTGCGCGCGCATTAAATCATTGACAAACACCATGTCTTTAGGGTCTAGCGAATTGCCATCAACTGCAGTGTTACCAGATCTACTATTTTTATAGTAGATCTACTATTTTTGACCTTTGGCTACTATTCTACTTTCTTAAAGGTAAATTCTACTATTATTTAGAGAAAAACAGAATACTTGAATAAATATCCTAAAACTACAAGAAAAAATTAAAAAATTAAACAGTAATCTTAAAATTCTAACATAATATCTTAATTATTTTTGTGAAGTGGAATTACGTTGCTATTTTTAGGCAGTTTTAAAAGATGGCGCCACCACTACTAGTTCTATATATACATATAAGGGATTCACCGGCTCGTTCTTTGAATCCTTTAAATGTCATTAGCATTTTACTTACGACTTGTCACTTGTGGGTCTGTGTCGGCGTGTTTACTCAAACCCGACTGAATAACAGGTGTTATTAGTTTACTGTTAGTGGTTAGTGGTATTCGTTCTGCTTTACTTCAGTTTTACCATGAATAGGTATGTTTTTTTTTAAAACTAGACAGTGAATTTGTAATCTACTATTTTTTTAATCAATCTACCATTTTTTTTACATCAATCTACTACCTAATTCTAAAATTGATCTGGCAACACTGATCAACTGGTACGTAGCTCAGTGGTTGGATGCTGAGAGTGCAATACGGCGATCCGGGTTCGCATCCACTGGCAAGATATGCTTTTTTTTATATTCAAAATATATGGTTTCTTATGGACATAGTGGACATTTTTAAATTTTTCTTTATTGGAAACGTATTATTTGATGTTATTTAACCCCTAACCCTAGCTTTAGTATATAAGCTGTACCTTAACCATCGTAGTGCGGTCTCGGTGACAGCAAATTTTTATTTGTGTATGTGTCAAGCCTTCCTGTTTGGGATGGGCAACCAAGATCTGTAAAAATTGTATGCATAAATCGTTAGCGATTTTGCTCCATTCGCTCGTTGTCATTTCATTTTTTAGAGGCTGTAACTTAAAGTACTTAATTTTTTTCATCAGATGTTTTTCCATACTTTTTAGAATCTGTTAATAATTTTGCTAAAAATAATGGGTTTAGTTCTATAGACAATTTTTTGGCGTTTGTGTAAAAAATAATAAAGTATGTTATTCACATTATTTTTCATAATTTATTTTTTGAACAAGAAACTAGGATAAAATGTTTATATGCAGTTTTATTATAGGTTAACCTCTAACCTATAAGAGTATTTACATTTGCAATGGGCAAAACATTTTATTCTTAATAATTAATATCTGAGAACAATTAGAAATATTTACTATATTATTCACCAGCATACAGAGAGAGGATATTGATGAATATGATACAAATTTTATCATAATTTTCTTGATATGAAATAAAAACAATCAGCTGTATTCTCAAAATTACGTCATTTATTTCATGATGCAAAGTACAAAACAACCATAGATAAGTATATATAAAACATCTTCTGTTTAGATTAACTTTGTCCAAACTCATAGTCAATCACATAAACGTAATAAAACACAATTAACACCAAGTTTTTTAACAAAAAAAAAAACGCGAAACAATCACATATTCTCCATAAGACACCGTGTTAAAAACGTATCACATGAGATTGCAGCGCCAACTATGACAAGCTTGTGCACTATTACAAAAGTATGACCAGAAATCCGAATTTCGGCCATTGTCGATTGCTCTCCTTCCTTCTAGCCCTGCTAGTGACGCTACTGAAGAGAGTCAAGTTTAGGTGCACCGATTGCGAAGATTCGCGCATGTGTATCATATGATTTCTACGAAATTTTGACTATTATTTCACTTCACGTATGGCCCTCCGCTCGCTACATGGGCGCAACTAACTAAAACCAACCCAAAGCATACCGTTTTGAAGAAAAAACACTTTTTACTAGCATAATCTTAAAAAGAAAGTTTCGTCGCTGACGACAATCGAACCCGGGCCACCGAACATTAACTATACGATAAGAAGGTTCACTCTCCGCGGCGGCACGTCAACGTTGTGCCTCCTCCGCGCGAAAACTAACAGCATATGGGCAGGCGACCTTTGACCATTGATCTATAGGAGTGGATAAGCAATAGCCGTCTGTTGCGCTATTCAAAAGTGGCAACCTATGGGCGAAAAACGTAAGCACAGGAACCACTGTGCTGTTGTTTCCGTGTCAGCAGGTGTCGATCAGAACCGTACTTGCCTTTTAGTTTTGATCATTTTCGTTTTGTAGCCGCGATTGTTGCTTTTGTATATTGTTTTTGAAGTGAATACTTTGGTTTCATGAGAAAGGTTTATGAAAAATTGATTATAGCGTATCGGAACCGGCTCAAATAAGTAAAATAAGTTCAAACTAACCGAAAGTTCAGAAAGTTGATTGGACTAACCAAATCTATTAAAATTAATTATAACGGATCGGAACCGGTTCAAATCAAAAACTTTTTAAATGTCTTTGGTTCAAATGACTAAAATAAGTTGAGGCTAAGTGAAACTAACCGAAAGTTGATTGGACGATTAACTAAATCTACTAGAATTTATTATAACGTATCATAACCACCGACCTCCAATATATGGATAAGCACAAGCCGTCTGTGTGCGTCGAAAAATCGTACCAATCATGGGGAAAAAAACGGGTTCTGCATCGGACAGAACTGAAAATAGAATAGTGTTACTCATGCGCACAAACACCGAGAAGCGACAAAACGAAATCAGCTGATAAAGCTTTTTTTCTTCAAACGTCAGTAAATCCGTCATTACTCGACTGTGTAGGCGGCCGTGAAGTTTTACTTTTCACTTTTCCGCCGGCGGAGGTAAAAGTGTTGTCATAGCAACATAGATACAATACAAACAGACAACAAAATAAGCGTCAACAACTCAAGATT
>MU184905.1:108019-128799 GCA_016904865.1 Pissodes strobi
CTCAATAACTGCTTATCAATACGGAATTAAAACGCAATCGGAGACGCATCTTAAAAAAATAATTATTGTTGACAGTGTCCACTGACAGCTTTATGTTACGTTACATTATATTCACCGGTCTAAGCAAGGCCACCTACGACCGTGGTCTAAGCCGCCTTGCGAACCCACTTATCTTTAATAATAATTATTATTACTATTAAAAAAAGAGATGTTTTTGTATTAATTTGTCGACATTTGAAGAAAAAACAGCATATTTTATTTGGAGGAAAAGTTACTTTTCATGGCTTGCTCTCTATTACCAGCCTCACTCCGTTCGGCTGTTAAACACGAGCGCGCCATGAAAAGTATCACTTTTCCTCCATATAAAATAATATACTATTTATTACGCATGCATCATAATCAACGATTATCGCACGCTGCAGCGTGCTTAAAATGATGTTTATGATGCGCCTACTTTTTTAAAGGTTGCTATAGAAACATTTGATCATGTCAAATGTGACAGGTTAATATATTCGTCAATATATCCCTTAAGTTTAATATTTAAAACACTTTTGAGATTATGATGCATTCGTAATAAAAAATAGCGTATGATATACGTGTATATAAGAGGCCTTTAAAGCCCTTGCGACTTACAAAACACTCCGCTGCGCGTCGTGTTTTGAAATATGTCGCGCATGCTTTAAAGGCCCTGTAATACACTTATATCATAATATACTATCACAGTTCGATAATATCATATATTTAGTATTAAATATATGGGTAATATCAATAATATTAATATTATCAAATTTCTCTGACCTTGCTTGTTGCCTGCACTTGAAAATAATTAATTTTTCTGTGTTTGCCGTTTTGGGTTTCGAGTTTCGGCGTTTTGTTTCGTTCAATTATCGAATTAGTTTACGTTATCGTTTTTGTTGAAAATAACTAATTTACTTTTTGACATCTAGTTTAGATTATTATTATAATAGTTCGTTATTAGTGCATAAGTTGGTGTAAACGTTAGGATTTAAAGACAGAAGACCTTAAAAGACAATGGCGTCAACTGCCAAGGTCAAAGAAAATACTCAACGGTATTTGGTTTGGCTAAAAATAGTTCGTCAATTAGGTATTACAAAAACTGTTCTTTTTCG
The DNA here is from genome assembly GCA_016904865.1 of Pissodes strobi. Taxonomy (NCBI): domain Eukaryota; kingdom Metazoa; phylum Arthropoda; class Insecta; order Coleoptera; family Curculionidae; genus Pissodes; species Pissodes strobi. The sequence goes on from MU184905.1 coordinate 109,150, forward strand.
AGACACAGTTTAAATTCAAGAGTTGTATATTTTTTTTAGCTGTACAACATGGTGCCTTCAAATTTCACCTCCGGCGTTTCGTGTTCGGGCCATCACCATCAACTTAATTTTCTTAAATACGGACATGCATTTTTTAGTTCAGATTTTAAGAGCTTCTGATGTCCCAAAAGCAATGACGTATGTTATTTATTCGAAAAATTCACATTATTTGCACTTTCCATAAGAACATAATGTGTTAGAGAGAGACAAAAAAGAGAATTTTGGAAGGAATTAAATAAAAATTGGAAAAAGTATTTTTTCGATTAAGTGCGATACGTCATTGGTTTTGGGACATCAGAAGCTCTTAAAATTTGAAATAAAAAATCCAGGTCCGTATTTAAGAAAACTAAGTTGATAAATAAGGGTACAATACTTAGAGTTTCTCTCTCTAATCTAAGGCACAATACCAGGGATTTCTTATTTTAAGTAGGTATAATTTTCTTTTAAGGTTAACTGCAGCATAACATACAAAATATGGGAATGATATCACCTTAGAAGGGATTTATTTACTGACCTTTAGCCTTTAGCATAAATCACGATGCATAATAGGTCAGTGAGTTTATTCAGTTTCATCATTGCGTATTGAAAGTGTCTTCTTATAGGTGGGATGGATTTTAATTTACTTTGTTGCCCTTTGATGCTCTAAATATTTTTTTTTTAGATCCTTAAATGGGTAATTGTTTCCCATACTTGTTTCTGCTATTTTAAAAATTCATTTACAGACTACTTATAGGGGTTCAATAATATAGAAATGATCCGTGGGGGAGCTTTTTTTCCAATATTGTAAGCGGTAATCCGTTACGACTTTGCGCTCTAAATACACAAATAACTATTACAAATTCTTAAAATCCGGACCTGTCGCTTATTCACGGCCGTGCGTTGATGAAGCACGTGGAATGGATCGATAACCTGCTAATTAAAACTGCGCAGTCTCAGAACTAGCGTATTTTGTTGACATCTGAAGGCGCATGAATCGGTATGATTTGGATTAGGGTTGCCGATCTTTCAGAAAAGTATCGATTCCTGGGATCGATCCAAATCGAAAGCAACAGAATCGATTCCCGATTAAATCGGATATAGTAAAATCGATCTTTAAGAAAATCGATCTCTAGTTTGTTAGTTAGTTAATAACAATACTTAAGAGTTTGCGATGCAATAATATTAATGATTAGGTACAACGTATTACGCCACATAGGTACTATTCTATTAAAAATATAATTAAAAGTACTTAAAACAATACTAAAATATTAAATACTGCTGCACTATAGCTTACAAAACGAGCACTAACTGGACTATTGTTTCAAATGTCTTACATACATCAATCAGTGCAAACAGCAATCATAAATAGAGAAATAACAGTCTTTATCAATTTATCGACGAAGAAAAATTCAAAAAATATGTCAAAATAGGCTCACTGAAACACCCTCAATTGAATCGCAATGATAAAAGAAAAGATGATGTAATGTGTAATGGCTAGGTTATTAAATACGTCATACGCACGCGGCACGACAACCGATGCAGTATCACAGTTATTACCGTACGGGTACGGTATAAACTGTGACAGTATTACAGTTAGCTTAGCATTTTAGAATTCTCCCGAACGCGCGGCGGAGGATTCCCGGAATAATATGGTTACGAATTTGCGGTTAGGATGTTGCCGATTGCCTTGCCTGTATCGCATATTATTTGCATTCAATAATTTATTAACTTTGACGAGGCCGAAACCCGAAAATATCAGTATCAGTCATAATCATAAAATTGTAAGTATCGATTCTAAAATCGCTTTTGAAAAGATCGATCTTCGATTAAATCGGCCCAAAGAGAATCGATTCAAAAGATCGATTTTTTAACTTAAAAAAATCGATCTTCCAAAAGATCGATTCTAAATCGGCAACCCTAATTTGGATCGCTTTGTGCTTATCCATATAATGGAGGTCGGTGATCGTTACCGGTTCAAATGACTAAAATAAGTTGATACTAAATGAAACTATCCGAATGTAGAATGGACTACTAACCAAATCTCTTAAAATTGATTATAACGTATCGAAACTGGTTTAAGTGACTAAAATAAGTTGAGACTAAGTGAAACTAACCGAAAGTTGATTGGACCACTAACCAAATCTATTAAAATTGGTATAACGAATCGAAACGGGTTCATATGACTACAATAAGTTGATACTAAGTGAAAGTTCATTGGATGACTAACCAAAACTGACCAAATCTCTTAAAATTAATTATAACGTATCGGAACTGGTTCAAAATAAGTTGAGACTAAGTGAAACTAAGCGAAAGTTGATTCGACGACTAAGCAAAACTAACTTGAACTTGAAGGGAGCCGTTTGACGCTGCTACGAGGAAATTTGTCAGTGCACGTTTCGCCTGGCGCTTAGGGAGAGGTAGAGCTACCCTTCTAGATCCGTTACACGTTATTCCAGTTTGAAGGGCTTTTTATTCGGGGGCGATCGCAACGTTGTCGGGCTCTGGACCCTATTAAAACCACCGAATTTTCACACGGCACAAATAGAAACCCTTCACTGGGTATTTCCTTTGGCTAAAGACAAACACTTATACGATGAAGTGGCACAGACGACGCTGGCTATGACGTCCGCTTCTTTCTCGGGGGGACAAATCGGTCCCTGAACGATTGCCACGCGTTATCCCAAAATGGCTAACGAAAGAGCCGCTACTCAACAGCGATGTTATCCCGACCGAGAACTAAACGGAAGTGTAACCAAAACTAACCAAGTTTGTTAGAATTAATTATAACCTATCGTAACCGGTTCAAATGACTAAAATAAGTGAAACTGTCCGAATGTTGAATGGACTACTAACCAAATCTATTAAAATCGATTATAGCGTATCGGAATCGGTTTAAGTGGCTAAATTAAGTTGAGACTAAGTAGTGAAACTATCAGAAAGTTGATTGGACTACTAACAAAATCTATTAAAATTGATTATAATGTATCGGAACCGGTTCAAGTGACTAAAATAAATTGAGACTAAGTGAAACTAACTGAAAGTTGATTGGACGACTATCACTAAAATACGTGGATACTAAGTGAACGTTCATTGGATGACTAACCAAAACTAACCAAATCTATTAAAATTAATTATAACGTATCGGAACTGGTTCAAAATAAGTTGAGACTAAGTGAAACTAACCGAAAGTTGATTCGACGACTAACCAAAACTAACCAACTTTATTAGAATTGATTATATCGTATCGTAACCGGTTCAAATGACTAAAATAAGTTGATACTAAGTGAAACTATCCGAAAATTGGTTGGACTACTAACCAAATCTATTAAAATCTATTATAGCGTATCGGAATCGGTTAAAGTGGCTAAAAAAGTTGAGACCAAGTGAAACTATATTGCAGGTCTTTAAATCACATGCAGTCACAAGTGCACTACGAACTGAAATATCGCCAGCGGCAGTGGCTTTCTGTACTACAGTGACTTTATAAAGTCACTGTATCTGTACTAATCACCAACGCCACCTACACTACATAGTGTATAGTGTAGGTGACGTTAACCGTATTCGATTGAGATTGGAGACAGAGTGGAGATCAGTTCAAAATGAACTGGAACTGAACTGATATTTCAATTGAGTGGGCCAAGGTCAAATAAAATTATGAAAACAATTAAAAAAAAGCCGATTGACATTTAAATAATACCATCTTTTACCTAAACTACTGAACCGATTTAAGTGATCCCGGTCCATTTTCGGTTCACTTACAGGTGAGTTGGATCACTTTTTAGGTAGTGGGGGCAAAGTGATATTTTTACAATAAAACACGGATCAGTTCAATAAATTTTAGTTAGATCGATCTGAATCGATCCAAAGTAGTAAATCAATTACGGCTTATGACTACTCACCTGCACAAGGAGCTGCGTACACACATATATATAAGCCGTATTCGATCGAGACTGGAGATCAGTTCAAAATGAAATGAACCGAAACTGAACTTATATTTCAGTTCAGTGAGCCCAGGTCAAATGAAATTATCAAAGCAATTAAAAAATAAAGCCGATTGACAATTAACATTTAAATGCCATCTTTTACCTGAACTACTGAACCGATCCAAGTGATCCCGGTCTATTTTCGGTTCATTTATATGTGAGCTGGATCACTTTTTAGGTAGTGGGGGCAAAGTGATATTTTTACAGTCGAACACGAATCAGTTCAATAAAGTTCAGTTAGATCGATCTGAATCGATCCAAAGTAGTGAATCGAATACGGCTATAGAAACAACTGTAGGTGTTTTTCTTTCACCTACACCAACTGCACTTGGTGTACGTTAGTGTAGCTCCACCAAAAAATCGTGCAGCAGCGAAAGAAAAAGCCATCTCATGAATCTCCGCCAGTGCCATTGTCCCACCATCCTGCACCAACTTACACCAACAAAATAGTCGGTGGAGAAAGTGCTGCGCTAATGCCCAGTTTCTTAAATTATGGATAACTTTATTCTTCAAATATTTCCAGTATCTAACCTCAAAATTTTACGCATGCCAACATTATGTGCCAAGTTCCATAGTCCAGCGGTCCGGTTAGATGCAAGTGGTAGTTCGATAGTATTGACAACAGGCATTGAGTCTGTATTTCACTTCACGCATGGCCCTTTGCTCGCTTCGCTCGCGGGCGCAGATAACGAAAACTAACCCAAGACATCCCCAAAAGAACAAAAAGAAATAAAAAATACAGTACTACAACTTACAATCTTACGTCACAGTTGATCATAACGTACACATAATGTAGATATGTTCTATATTGTTGTGGAGGATTCATGTTTACCTTACAAATGTTTGCCTTTGCTCCACCTCTATTTGCTAGTATTCATAAAATAGAGCCGCTTGCTCTGGAGCAAAAGGCAAACATTCGTAAGGTTATACACGTAAACTGCACTTACATCTTTCTAACGACTCATTCTTTCTCGTGTTTCATTCACAGGTAGTATTGGACAGAAGAAAAATAAATTCTTCTGTGGTATTTGTACTTAAATCCCTCAGAGTAACAATATAAACTCTGAGTTAAATCCCATCAGGAAGCAACAGTAAGATATTCAATTCAATTGGCTAGTTTTTTAAAGAGCCACTTGTGTCACTGTAATCGCAACTACAACATACTACGCAAGCGCGATGCTTCCAGCAATTTATTGACAGAGTGTACGCAGCTCCTTGTCTCACCTCACGGCAACCTAAGGTGGCCGTGCTCACCTGCGCCCTGTGCACCTGTCAAGTCAAGACAAAACTTAACCTCAAAGAACTGCTGTCAGATATTTTGTGTGAAATAAGCAACACAATTTTTTTAAGGATTGTTTGTTAATTTGATTATCAGTTAGAAACCGATGTTAATAATAGAATAATATGGGATAAAGATTTAAATGATATTATTAAGGAACTGCTTCTAAAAGATTGACTGAATATTTAAGCATTCTAACGAAGGAAAGACTTTTAAAAGATGATGAACGATAAAAAAGAAAATTCGGGGTTTAAAAGCTACTTAGGAGAACCTGAATTGGAGGTAATATTCTGCTGTGCATTATTTTTTTGGTATTAGTTCTATATGCCTTAAACCTTCATATGTTTTTAGAGTATTACATTAGACGACTCACAACGCACCAAGTTTTTAGATGGTAAGATACTTAAGTTATTCATTTAACGTTTTTGTAGTGATAAGGATAAACAGCTAATGCAAGTGTAAATGTGACATGGTTGACATGTTTTTTTTGATAAAATTGTAGGTGAAACAATAGTATGTGAAGCCCAACAGGTTTTGATGTATACCCCATTGACCGAGTCAACTAAAGTATTTAGAGGAGTCTTAACAGTTACTACATTCAAGCTTTCTTTTGCCTCTGCAGAAGAATGTGAAATGGCAAATTGTTATCAGCAAAATTACCTTTTAGGGGTGAGAAAGCTAACTATATATATTTATTTATTTTAGTATACAGACAATTGATTATTGAACTTCTTTTACTGCTGAATTTATTAATATTATTTACTTTGAACGAACTGTTCACTGGAGGAAATATAACATATACATATATAAAAAGCATGAATTATTACAATAAAAGGATGATCTACATTTTATGAATTATGATGCAAATGAATTGTGTAAATAAATTGTCCAAATAATGAATATAATTAAGATATTCTAAATTCTGACCAAATCTGCTTTCCAATTTTTCTATAGATTTCTTTTTTAATATATGCAGTATTCAAAATAAACTTTATTAATTTAGGGTTCATACCAGAGATAAAATAAAAAAGAGAGATTGCCGAATCAATGATATTTTTTTAAGACAGTTTTCACTAGCGCCGCCAGTATCCTCGGGATGAATTACATATGGGTTGATCGTTATTACAGATAACTGTTTTTGTGTTTATGGGTCGGTAATGTAAATTATTTCCTTACCGACTGTATGGCGCCCTATTCAAAATTATTGTTTTATTTAAGCTGTGATCCGAAATTATTGAATTTGCTATTTTTAATGCATTTTCATTCCGAATCATTTTTCTTGGCGAACTTTGCCCGTAAAATCTGCCAAAAATGATGTGTCGGAATGAAAATTCAGTAAAAATTGCAAATTCTATAATTTCGGAATATGGTTTTATTAAAATCCGCATATAATTTTTCCGTTTTTGTCATTATTTCAAATATATTCGATTATGTTTTGCTCCTATAGAAAAATGAAGGCGTTTCTGTTATTTGAAACACAACTTTAGAGCTTACATAAGAACGTAGAGGTAAAAAGGACCTAAAAAAGATTTTTTTAGGAGCAAAGGACCTAGTTAGTATAGGCACATTTAAATATTTCAAAGGTTTTATGCATAATTATGTAATTTTGACGAAAGCTTTGTGATGCGACTTTGTAATATTATAACTTATAATTTAATTTTTAAGCATAAATTAGGTGTTAAACAAACAACGTTCTTTTAAGGAAGATTGTTCCCTTTTTATATTATAAAATAGGGAAGTTTATTAATGTTAAATAAAACACATTTGATTATAATAGATATATATATAATTTTTATTTTAATCTAAACCTCAAAAACCGAAAAAAAGTGAAATGTGGGTTCTCAGGAGGATTAGCCCTTATATAACAGTTTCTATAAAACAAGGATTACATGTACTTGTGGATGGAGTAGGTTGGGTTATATGGGGAACATTGTGGGAAGTGTGAGGAGGTCTAATTAGAATATCACTGATAATTTTGATTCTAGGCTTTAAAAAGGGTACCGCAAATCTAGTTAATCTCCTTTGTCACGAATCTGTAAAGTTTTTATCTTCAAAATGGTATCCACACAAATACATTCTAGTCGACTTATCATTTAAATTCATCATAATCTGGAGCCATTCTTCGCGTTTTTTCGAATTATTTTCAGGAACAATAAAAAAGTGTTTATTTGTACCTCCATTAGCCAGGGGTGTAGAACACTGATAACGAAAAATTGACATTTTTTTAAACTAGTCTCTGACCACATAATTACTATATTTAAAATTATTACCTATTATTATTCTGTACATGGATTACGGCAAAAAGATTTCCAGAAATTAGAAAAATAATCTAGGCTATACTATACTTATTATGTTACGTAATATATGGGGCTCCAGAGGTGGTTGAGGATTCCTTATAATACGAATATTTCGGACTTTTGTTCATTTTCCCATTGAATATCGATCTCTTCAACTTTAGTCTGAAAGTATGCGCCTACATTATTTCTATTGGAAGCCAAACAGGAAATAAGGACTAAAAGTTTTGCATCAATCAGTGTGGATCCAACTTATGACAGTAGGGTTTGGACTTCAACATCAGTAAGAATACGAATTGGCCAGGGTCAGACTTTGTTTAACACCACTTAACTAAAAATGAAACAACATTAAACAGACGGTACGGCAAGGCCGCACATACTTTCTCGCTCATATGATTCTGCCACAGAAGTAAAAAAAAATGGGACATAGGTAGTTTCGCTACAAAACTAGGAAAAATTGGAAGGTAAATGTTTCCACTAGTAAAGTGGCTTTATCTTATTTTTCCTAGGAAAACTAAACAAATGCATAATTATTTCCCTTACTAATTGGTAAATAAGTACAGAGTGAATAAAATCGTTAAAGCCGTTATCGATCAAATCGATTTTTTTCATTTTTGTTCCAACAGTATAGTGGCCTTTACCGATTTTTCCCGGAGAAAATGGTGCAGTATCTACATGATTAGTCTTACTAAATGGTAAACATGTAGAAAATTTAAAGAAAATCGTTAGAGAATTTTTATTTTTTTTTCTTCATATAAACTACTTACCCCCTTTTGAGGAGAAAAAAAACTGAAAAAAAGTTCTGGAGATATTCCCCCGAAAATCCCAAATACCGATTTGGGTCGAAACCGACTTAACGGTTTTGGAGATAAGTTGTGTGACAGACAGACGTACATACAGACACCCACATAGACACACATTTTCTTGGTTCTTGTTTACTACTATATCCCCCCAACACCCAATTTTGACTAAATTTTGTAAAGTACGAATAAGTTAGTACTTATCTAAATAGATATTTTTGATTAAAATTATTTTGCGTAAATGATTTATAATTAAAAAGATATATACAGGGTGATTCACGAAGATGGTCTATTAAGTATCTGGGGAATGAGTTTTCCGATTTTCTTTAGTATGTGGCCATACCATCCCTTAAGCTATAGAAGCGCGCGTAACGCCCTTGTCTCTTTACTTTGGTACTTTTTTAGTTAGTTTGACAAAGTCAAACTAACTAAAAATATGCACCTGACCTGAGACATTTAGCTACTTGAAAATCAAGAATGTTAGTCAAGTGTGACAACATTGCAAGTAAATTTTCATAATTAACGTAAAATTAGGAGAGTTTCGCGTTAAAATATATTGGGATACTAAACAGCCAGTGATTTTTTTTTCAATATTTGTCGTCAAAAGAGCTTTGCGCAATATGTAAAGTGTCACAAAATACTTCTAATACTATCTAATACACGTCACACAAAGAAAATTGCAAAATTCGAAAAGTGCGCAAAGTAAAAATTTAACGATCATTTTTCATAATAGGTATTACTATGCATTAGTAACTTTTGGTAAGTTTGGTTTTTGCGCCAAGTAATTTCTTTGAAACTGCTTATTTAGACCCTACATTAATAATTTTGTACAAAATTATGTCAATGTTAGGTGTTGGGGATATACTAAATATTTTAGAGATACCTAGAGGTAATTATTTAATAAATCTCCAACATATTTTATATAAATTTATTGTTTTTTAAATTTTTGCGCCAAATAATTTTAATTGAAATTATCTATTTAGACACTAATTTAATCATATTATGCAAAAGTAATTCTAAGATAGGTGTTGGGGATATACAAAACTGGTTTTTTCAAAATTTTATGTTTTTAGGACTCTAGGGGTCATGATTCGTCGAGATTTGCAAAAAAAATTAAATTCGAAATTTTGGACGATTACAATATTTTCTCTATAGCCCTATAGGCGAGAGAGAGTAAAAATAAACTCTGGACAACGCCACTTTTACAAAAAATTTGCAACTCACTGTATAATTTAGAACAAACATCCTCTAGCGGCAACTATCAGCTAAGTATGGTATAGAAATGCAATATTATTTGCTTGTTCTTCAAAATATTCGGTTAATACAAAGACATAAGAAATGTAGCGGAAATATATCGTATTCGATTATTTCTAAGGCCATATTCCAGTTACAATAGATATTTTGATCTACATTCTCCCTGAACAATAAAAAGCAAAAAGTTTCCCGCGGAATAAATCAACGAATTTTCTGCAAGCCTATCCTATATTAGTTGCGAACTATAGAATTTTAGAGACATTATACTTACGCTTTAATTGTCTCAACTTTACTTAAAAATAAACCACACTATTTAAGCAAATATTAACAGGCATAAAAGTATTACCGTTGTTAACAAATTAAATAATTTAATATTTTATCACTTTTGATCGAGATTCAAATTCAAATCAAATGTCACGGTGACTCACAGGTGGGTAAGCTGTTGAAAATTTTAGTTTCAACGATTGCCACCAAACGCAACACTCCTCGGGAATGCGCAATGAATAAGCGGTCTTAAAAACTTCCGTATCTTTCGGCAATCTCTCTTTAGATATTTATTTATCTCTGGTTCATACTGAGTTGACGCTCTTTACAGTGAAGAACCCAGTAGTAAAATGTAATTATTAACACAATATTCATTGCAATAGGTGCATATTTGAGTCAATTAAATAATGGTGGAATAAGATTTTTAAACCAAAATCTGTACAACCAAACCATTAACAAAATTGTATTTAAATCACTTGTATGATTCGCCATATGTCAACCTAGTAATATATTTTTTTATTATCTGGCTTAGAGACAAGTTTAAACTAGCAAATTAGGTATCAGAAGAGGTAATTATTGAGCATCGATAATTATAGTTTTTTTTATTATCATCATTAAGATCAGGCTTTTAAATGGAATACCTGGAATTTTTTCATTGGGACATTTAACTTTATTTGAAATACATAGGGGTTTATGGGGATTTCTGTGATATATCCAAATTGTGTGATGTGCTGATGTGAATGGTTTTTTTAATTTGCATGTCAGTAAGTGTTCCGGTATGTCTTATAATTGCAAAGCTTTAAATCATGACTACAGGGTGAATAATAGCAATTTGGATAGGATAAATAACTAACGTGATTTGGGAATAATTTTTGATTCGAATGTCTTTCATTAAGCATATGATCTCAGCACCAATCATTCAGAATGCATTGAGAATGATGAATTTTGTAGTCAGATATTCTAGACACTTTAGTAAAGGAATTAATTTTAAGATATTTGATGCGTTGGTGCTTCTCAGTATTATATGGTCACCTGTGTTCATTCTCTGGTGGATTAATATTACATTAAGGAGATTGAATGAAAAATTTTAGAGTATAATATATTTCTCAAAAAATAGTGATACTGACAATAAAAACTTGTTGGACATGTTTAATTGCAAGTCATTAAAAGAGCATAGAACAAAAATATTATTGGAATCAGTTCTCATTTTTGTTATAGGTTAGGATAGAATTGGCTACTACTGTTAATACTGGGATAATGTGGATGAATAAATAAATAAATATAACACTCCTTGTTTTGAAATGTATAACAAAGGTAACCAATGCACCTAAAAGAGCTGTAATTGGCAGGAGCTTTTCGTAATGCTGCCAAGAAGTTTTTGTCTGTAAAAGCATATTACTCTCTGGCAGGTTATTATACTGATAACTTGTAGGAATTCAATTTGTTATTGTTTATTTTAGTTATTTTTACAGTTTCAAAAAATTACCTTGTATCTGCTAGTAATGAAACAATCTTTGTATTCCATGCAAAAAAATTTAATCCAAAAGGAGTTCTATAAATGGCGTAACAGAGCCCTTTCGGCCTAAGCCATCATCAGTGTTACCTGAAAAGTAAGTAAAAGAAACCCCCATTAGTGGAGAGTCAAATACTATTGCAGTTTTTTTTTTGGGAAAGAAATTGATAAAATGAACATTGTTATGTTTGGTTGCAAAATTTGTTAGAATTTGAAAGGAGTTAATAATTAACTCCACCTGTTGGTTGAAAAATTTGTTAGAATTTGAAAGGAGTTAATAATTAACTCCTTTCAAATTCTAACAAATTTTCCAACCAAACATAACAATGTTAATTTTATCATTTGCTTTACCAAAAAAAAAAAAAGAAAAAAAACACACTTATGATGGCTTAGGCAGAAAGCGCTCTGTTACACACACCATTTATGGAAGTCCTTTTGGATTAAAAATGTTTGCATAGAATACAAAGATTGTTTCATTACTATGTTTCGTACATGCACACAGCCTTTACTCTTCATTTAATTGTATCTGTTAGTTTGATTTTGATTTTAATCTTAATTTATGCTAATTTAAATGTCACCACTTTGTTTGCTCTAGTTATGTCATTCGATTTTTCATGTTTTTATTTTGGTTTGTTGCAATAATTGATATTTGAATAATGTCTCTGTGAATAAACTGCATTTCTGATAAGTTATCATTATTGTTAATATTTATAATAGCCATGGTTACCTCTTGGAACTTTGATAAACAATATTACTGCCATTGTCAATTGCTTTACCTTGCAGAGAAGTTGAAATTTGATGAGTGTATTAACTCTTGCCGATTGTGCATCCAAAAGACTGATGAACGTGAAATTGGAAATTTTGTGTACTTATTAAAATATTTAAATTAAATATCCAATATTTTTTTATAAGTAAAGCATCATTTTATACTTACATAGTTTAATATCATTACTACTTTTAAATAGAAAAAAATCCCTTACTAAATAATCATTCCTACAGGAAGCATAATCAACAATGACAACTTTTTTTGACTTTTTATGACAACATCGACTTTCACAATGATTCAAAAAAGGGTTGATAAAATAATAAAAATAAAAGCTAATACCTCTCATTTAAAATGGCTGAAAATAACCTTAAAAATTCCTATATGGGGTCAGGAACAGAATCTCTACTGCACTGAAAAAAGAGCAGGTGCTCCAATTAAAGAAATGGTCGATCACAAAAATATTATTGATGCTTAATTGTACTTTTACTATTAACTAGAACAATACCCTTTTATCATATAATCTCCACACAACCTGAGGTTTAGTTCCGTCTTTCAGATTGGTTACGAATGTTGATATTAACTAGTGGGTAGGTATTTTGCCACTAAATATGTGTACAACACAAAACTACAATTAATTTATACCGATCCAATAGAAGGTAACACCATAGATACTCCACAACAAATGTCAGGACATGTAATAACTTTTTTATTAACAGAGGTAAACACTAACCTACAAAGTGTTTGTGCCGATGACGGAAAATACATAGCAAACAGCCTTTTCCTTGACTAAATTCACTACACAGAATTGGATAATAAAATCCTTAAGAGCAGAAAATCTTCAGAATGTGATAATAACCTGGGATTCCTAATAAAAAATGTATTAGATATTATAAAACTAAGACTTTTGTATATAATTAATAAATCCATGGAAATTGGTATTTTAAAAACTTCAAACTTAAAAAAAACGACACAGATTGTATGAGCAATTCTGCAATAATTGTCGACCTATGGCCGTTCAAAATCAGTTCGGGAAAATATTTGAAAAACTTTCTTACTGTTCTTAAATAGCTTTCTTGTAAACATTGATTATAACGTCATCCCAACATAAATTTGTAAAAGATAAAAATACTAGACTCAACCATTCAAAATTGATATTCTCTAGGTTATGCCTATAAAATTATCCTTTATCCACTTTGTAAATCTTCGCAACAACGCTCAATTGTGCATTAAATTATACCATTTTAGGACCCAAATATGACATGTCTTCCCTTGGTTGTGTACCATGCAGAACGTTTCTAAAATAAATAATAATGTTAAGACTAAACATTTGTTCTATCTAAACGACCGCGACGATTTGAATGGTTCTCTATTTATTTTTTACTGTCCGTTTGTGTAAAGTTAACAGTGAGTTTAATAGATAGTTGGTGGTATTTTCCCAGAACGCAATGCTGTGTTTTAAGTGAGAATCCATTAGAGAATGATATATTGTCTACCATAACAGCACACAGCTCCCTACAGGCCATTTGAACCAACTCGATCCTAATATAAGATTTCACACTTAATCGAGTGCAGTTCTTCCAATATTCAAACTCAATGCTACACCCGAAATCCTTGCTGATCTTGCCGGCATTCAGGGATAGAAGATTTACCTCAAACTGCTTTTAATGGTTAGAAGAGCTGTTGATATTTTTCCTAAAGTCATTTGAATCTTGCCACTTGTCATTCGCAACCAGTGTAAAGAAAACAGGTTCCGAAACCGAACCCAACGACACACCAAACCTCACCCCACAGTCTTGTATGTGCTTTCACATTCTGAGCCGAAATTCTCATTATGACTGGCACAGTTATTCTCAGCGCTCCCTGACCATTTAAGGTTTGACGGCGACTGGGGGTCGCTTTTTATCTTTTCCAATCATACTGATGACAATCATGGAGAATATTAACCGACTGGTTTTCAGTTTCCTTCCCCATTACAGTCAAGCTTTGCCGATATCACTTATTTTCAACCTTATAATAGGATCGATGCTACTGCTGATCGATATCATAAATGTTTATTGACCTTCCAGTCTAGTAGATCAGCACTGTTATATACCAACAGGGTTATCTCATGTAGGATGTCTCCCACCACACAGTGCGGTCTTGGCGGGAGAGCTGCTGAGGCTCGCTTAGGGAAGCTAGCATTGCATCATCCAGCCCTGATGACTTGGGAGGACCGGTGTCCGTTGCAAAACTACTACCTCTCCAATTGCTGTTTAATATCTCGTAATTTAATATGGATGTTTTTATGTGTAATATCAGGGCAATTAGGGTCGAAAATAAGTGTTGTGGTATTGTGGACCATAAGAAAATTGTAAATATTTGAAAATAAAGCATATTTTGCATGTATTGTGGCGAGTACGCCATTAAAAACGCAAAGCACATGAAAGGCTAGAGCTTGATAATATACTAATAGAGATTCTTAAAACAATAGTAGAAGATTTTGAATAAGCTGGTCGATCTCTTCAATCTAATATACTTCAGTGATTGCATGTACAATGTGAAAATTTTAATTTTGATCGGATCTGATATTCAAGGCCTTTTTTGTAATTTTCGGGATAGAATTTAACAGAAAGATAGAATGGAATTTCCGCCTTTATATGTTTGTTACTTATGTGGCAAGGAAATCAGTTAAAGCGCGACCCACCAGTGACGCGAATTCATAAAAGTTTTGTATATGCAAGGTAAATAACAGGGTATTTAAAGTCCAATGATACATTTTGCACTAGATCGAATAGAACTGTAAATAAGTCAACCTCACATTTTACAGTCTAAAAAATAATTTTACGTATTATTTTCACCGGGATAATTAGTTAAGTATCTATTTAATTCAGTCAGATACTCGTCCTCGTAATCTTCTTATTTTAGAATTGCCGCCAATCAAAGCATTCTTTGCTGTGGTACAGATATTAGTAGATCTTTTTAATTGCAGCCCCTTTGGATTTAATATTTAATTACCTCATGAAAGCAGTGTGATAATGAATGCAGTGTAATTCGTTGTCATATTCATGTGACAAATTTTATATTTGCAGCGGGCTAGCGTATTTTATTATCGTGATTTAATTTTATATTATCTTATTGCAGAATCTTCACGCGTTTCATAATAATATAACACGTCAAACAAACTTATAATAACTTTCATTATTACAGGACTTTGAATTTTTCATAAGTGCGTAATACGACAAACAAATAGTAATTATTAAATGAGTAGAAAAACATATCATCTTAATTGTTAGCTTGTGAAATATGTACATCAGTCCCACATAGTCACGGAAATTTTTAGTAGGATTTGGATACACATCTACGTATGTGTTAGTGAGTGGGAACAAAGACATATTATATGTCTTTGAGTGGGAACGACGCGACGGGAAGGGAAGACGGCATACTAATTCTTCTAACTGTCTATAGCTGTTAAGGAAGACGTTTCACTTCTATCGCGCGTGGACTTCACGCGCAAATATTTTTTTTATTGAAAATTCTCATTTTGCATATACCTAGTTATATACTTAAGTAATATTAATTTACTTTTTACTAGATTAATGATGTTTGCTTATCTTCAATTGATTGTATCTATCAGCTGGGCGAAAGAACAAGAAAAAAACTAGTACCTGGTCAAAATGTTAGTGGTAAAGTCAAGGAATTACAAATAGTATGTAAGGTACGTTGTGAAATATCTTTTATAATATGTAAAATTGTTTTGTGTTAGTTTTTAGTTTGTTTATATAATTTGCCTCTGATCTTGTCTTTGTGCCCTAAATGTAACTTTAGTTAAAATAATGATAATAATAATCGGTATACCAGCTATAATTTGGGTAGGATATTGTGTTTAAATCTTCATAATAATAGTTGAGGTCCTATATGAAGTACTTTATAAACGGGATCATAAGTTGATATAAGATCAAGATGCTCAGATTGTTGAAGGACGAACATGTTTGAGTTTTGGTAAATACCAACATTCCATTTGCCACTAATTTATAAACAGGCTGAGTGGTCAGTGATTTGGCTGCACCTGTAGACTTCATATTATGGTAATATTTTTTGGAAATATATTGCAAGTCGATTAGTATGTAAATCCAATAAATTCAAATCCGAACAAGCTTTTTTTTCCAAAGAAATGAATTTCCGACAATGTAGGCATTTTTTTTGTTCGGAACACACACAAAAGGAAAATCCTATGCCACTCAACGAGCGGTGCGTGTGCGGAGAAGCATTTTCCTTTACAGTCATACGCCACTATGCTATATTAGTCGCTTCTGATTGGTGGATTAACGTCACTCTCACTTTATCTACGGTCGAGTCGGTTTGCTCTAGCAGATCTAAATGGTCTAGTGATAAAATTCTGCGTTTGGAATGTGGACGCCCCGCGTTCAATTCCCGTCGGAAGCTAGCCGGCCAAACCAATCAGAAGCTCCGGAGAAGATGGTGGACGTTGGACTTGAACCTACAGCGGTTGTAGTTTTTGGGAAAGACGTTACTCGGAAGTCCAATCCAAAACGAGACAGTCCTCCAGACAAAAGGGTCTCGCGTCAGGGACGTCCTAGGTGTTCGCAACTGAATCGCATGTTGATGAGCGGCTTGTGTCTGACGGGTGTTTCTTTCTCTTTGGCACAACTCTGGGTAGAATCATAAGTGTCTCGAACACCTTCCGTAGTCGTATCGGTAGTAAAGAGATAGGTCCGCCACTTTTCTTCGATGTTCAAGGCTACCAAGGTCTTTAGTCAACTCTGGGTCATCCACAAGAAGGACTACTCTCCTCTGTATGGAGTCCAATATCTTGAGCAAGTGTTTGGGCGCCGAGCTCCACATATGGGAACAGTATTCCAGAGATGGTCTTATCTGGGCTTTATAGAGCAGTAAGAGTTGATGAGGTGTATACAACTTTTTTGTTCTATAACGTGCTCCCAACATTTGTGCTACTGCCTTGGCGATTTTGGTGACGGGATTACGCCAAGACATGTTTTCTACGCTGATGCCTAGCAAGCTTATGCATGAGGCCAGAGTCAGTGTTTGTCCTGTCATTGATAAGTCAGGTCCTGCGGTGTTTGCTTTTTTGAGAAGACAACTGCTTGAGTCTTTCCTGCGTTAAACTAGACATTATTTTACTCACCCCATTACACGATGGCGTTCATATCCTCATTGATGGCAGCAATCTGATTTTCTCGCTCGCGTTGGGAACGAGCAGCGGTCATTGGAGTTCGCGGCATGCTGTCGTCTGCAAAGCTGTAAATAGAATTGTTTGTCATGTCTAAGAGATCGTTGATATAGAGTAGGAACAGTGTGGGAGATAATATACACCCTTGAGGAACTCCGAGATATGTCCATCAATACCAACTCGGATGCTTCGATCCCTTAAGAAATTGGAAAGCCATAGAAGAAGTGCTGGTGATAGTCCGTATATTGTGCGTAAAGATAAATCAGCGCTTAATTGTATGAATTGTGCTTATGTGCCAGTGTACGTTATGTTAATGAATGGTATGTGTAAAAAATAATTTTCAAAGTAAACAAGCAATGAGAAAGTGTAATTCTTTATAACAGTCCAAGAAAAAATCTGCATCTCCCTTGAAATGTGTCAATTAGACGCGGAAAAAATTATTCTTGCCAACTTAGGTATTCCAAAGCAATAATAGATAAAATAGAGAACATTAATTGCTGGCTAAAGATAAACGAAGTAGTTTCTAGCTGATCTAGGCAAGGCTTCGACAGGGCGGATGTCAGTTAAGCATGGATCTTTAGATCTCATCAAAATCAAATTAATTTGTATTACCTGAAGTGTGCTATAATATCAAGTACCTGAAAATTGCCTGTTTATAATAATTAAAATTTCCCCCAGGAGGGTTTTTATGCCAAAACATTGTAAGAGTATATTTTTTACATACCAAATGGACGCGATTATATGTACCCACCGCCCACCGCAATGCCTTTAACTACAATTACGTCAGTGCAAATTACGATAACCGTACGGGTTATGCAAAAATATGAAGTATTTTATAATAAATCAGCAAATAAATTCATTATTGCAGTAAGATAAGCAATATGATCTAGGGTGCTTTACATCATCAAATGAGCAGTAAAATAATTTTCCTAAAATATATAAAATCATGATTGTTGTTTTTAACTTATTCAACGCACTTTATGTTATTTAACGATTTCAGAATATGAAGTATCTCGAGTTCAGTTTTAAGTTCAGTGACAAGGACAGTGGTAAGTTAATAGCCAATGCCCTGTTACATCATACCTACCCTAAAAGACATCAGCTTCTTTTTGCTTATGACTACAAGTAAGTACCTTTAATGTTTGTATGGTGTTTGCTGTGATATTTTAATCTTGCGCCAAAATTATTCTAGTATTATTCAAACAACTGATTGTAGCGAAAGTCAGTTCAGTCGCCAATTTGCCATGTGTGTGTGCGCCATTTTGTATGCATGAGACTTGTAATTTTCTTCGGGCGTTGTTCGATGTTCTCTTATTAACAGAGATTTTTATATTTTGGGCGCCAGAGTTCCTAGAGACAATGCGTACTGAATATGAATAATTAAATATCAATAACTATTAAGATAAGAATATCAGAAATTTGCCCTTATAATTCGTGTCTCACAGACCTCAATCTTGTGATAAATTAAACAATGGAATTCAAACAACAATATATTAATTTTACAATTAATTTACAAATATGAGTGACGGTATCATGTGAAATGAAGATTATCAATATAATTAAATACAAATATAATTGATGGAATTATTTGAAATAAAGTTTATGAATAAATTTACTTTGTGATGAGAATTAAAATTAAAAGATTAAAAAAAAATAATTATAACAGATAGTTGGTCTTTACAATAGATTTATCTTCTGACTGACTGATACTTAACTTCGTTCAGTTATTCTGTAACCATGCGATCGTATTGGGGCCTCCACTGGAACCGTTTCTGCTTGTTCCCAAGTTCAATTGAGTTAGGTTTATCCAGGACTTATAGGTAATCCATGTGATGATTCCCACCAATTTGCATTGTACAGCTGTCGTCGGCGGCTCAAATCAGTCGTAACATGAAAGAAGAAATAGACAAGTCTTAGACCAACGTATACTGCTAATTAACTAATATTCAGGGAAATATCATGTGAACATCAGTGACACTGCTGAACATGAGGAAGTAATCAACAATTTGAAAATTCCCTGGTTAAAGCAGATATAATCAAAACCTTGAATTACAATTTTAAGCTAAGCAAAAATTATAAACAACTACTGGTTAAGCAAAAATTATAAATAACTACTGTTACTCAAGATATTTTTTTTCTTTACTTTAAGATATGAAATTCAAAAGAATTTATGACTGAAATATAAAATTTAAAAGAAAATTATGGAATTACGTTCCAATTCAGTGACTCTCAGCACATCCAAATAACCTCTCTATGAACGAGTCTTATAATTCCAAATAACTAATTTCTAT